>SKCR01037295.1:0-67192 GCA_019454045.1 Zanthoxylum bungeanum
AATAGATCGATGACATGACTGCCATCAAAGTGTGGAGGATACCTCATACATCCACAGTGGTACCTCAAGCTAGAGGATCACTATGCTCATTCAACCCGAGAAGATTCTTCTTTACGTTGGTGTACCATCTATTAAGAATCTTCGGTGAGTCATTCAGTATTTATCTGATATAAACACCTACATGTCTATACGAGTCTCCCGAGACTCATAGTTCATTGAGAAACCATTGGAATCCAATATTCCAATATACGACACGTACTGGTCTCATCAAGTTTACTTACTGACCAAGTAATTGTAAACCTTGACCAAGAACAGTTAAAGAATGATATTGTTATGATACTACTCAATGTCAATTGCAGTGCTTTTGCAACTGTATCATAACTAGTCATTCTATGATCAATTACTTCTTTACCATATAAGAATAATTCATATTATAGAAACTGTTTATTTTATTCATTAATAAAATACTTACAAGAGTATTTACATGGAAATACATAAGAAATTGGCGCTCAGAGCACCAACCCTAACAAATTTAACTTGTAAAAACACATTCAAAACATATCAAAGCTCATAAAAACTCGATATGACCCACAAAATATTAGGACAAATAGTGAGAAATATAAGGATATATTAATCGCTCATCACACCCCTAAACTTAATATTTTGCTAGTTCTCGAGCAAAACAAAAGAAATAAAATAAAATAACATATTAAAAATAAATTAAATTAACCTAAACCATTTTCGTAGGGATTATGAGTGCATTTAGCGTATGCTATAAGCTCTTAAACCCTTAGGCGGTCCTAGTGGACGAGTTATAGTCTCATAAGGGCTTACAGTGACATCACCCACAAACGTTATTTACACACACATGAAATCACAACAAAATGCAAAAATAAAAATAAAAATAACTATAATAAAATCGTCTTAGGAGTTACACATAATATTATAGTCGGAGAATACCCAGTAACGAAATCAAAGAACCTTTAAAGTACCCAATACAACTCAAATCAAAATTCTTGATTAAATCATCTAAGTTAGACTCATAGTGTGTGTGTGTGTAAAGGTTTAGTCACTGCTATAATTCTAAGAAATCCAACTTAGTGATTTTGTCTCAAAAATTGGGATTCGATTAGTCAAACCAACCTAGATATCTCAAAAATGATCTTTATTTGCCCATTAAGCTCGATATTATATGAATTTTTTTTTATATCTTTTGACTCACCTATTATTTAAGGTAGCATTTCTTCTCATGGTGGTCCTAACACTGGACCATAGGTAGCTTCATGCTTATCTTTTATAGGTGGTTTTTTCAAGATATTTTTTTCTTTTTTGCTTTAACTTTTTTCAAAAGATCTGTATTTTTTTGCTCTAGGCATACCATATATCATAAATAATTGTAAATAAAGATATATATCTAAGCAAACAGTCATTCATCATCAAATAATTTCTTCAACTAGTCACTTTGTCAACCACCTATGCTCTTACTACTAGAAACCTACTTTTAAATGCATACGAATCTTTCCTAGATCACCTACTCAAAAAATTGGATAAAAATCAATTTGGGCACTTATCTTTTCTAAGATTTCATACCAAGGCAAACAATCTCATCATATTATCTATGCTTCACTACCGAGAAAATTTTTATTTTTATTTTTTTAAGATTTTTTGATTTTTTTTTTATAAATAATAGGAAATAACATTAATATACGCGAGCGCACCCCTAAACGTAAAATTTTCATTTTCTTCAATGTAAAATAAGCGTAAAGAAATAAAGAGTGAGGAACAACACTATCATGTATGGAGTTGATCATGCTCTTGTTGGTCAAAATTAACTGCACGGACTCTATGGGTTTAGCTAGTACCTGCATAGGTAAACATGCAAAATATTACACATGTAAATAGCACAAAAAATAAAATGAAAGTAAAGAAAACAAAATAAAAAATAAATATGTGGGTTGCCTCCCCGCTCGCGCTATGTTTAACGTCTTCAGCCAGGCGTTCTCTGAATATATTCTTTCAATGAGGCTTCAATGTGGATTTGGATGTCCTAGATAAGACAGTGCCATGAGCATTACTCTTCAAGCGCATATTCTAAAAATGAGGTGGCAAATAGAATTCTTTACCACTCAGTGCTCATGCCACCTTCTTTAACCTTTTAGCTCTATGAGGTCTTGAAATGAACGATATACTGTCAGGAGGTCTCGTATGATTCTTGAATTTGAATGGTTGTGTCATTCTGTCAAGCTTATGGGTCGTATCCATGACGCTAACTTTCCCATGGTGCGATGTTTCTCTTTGTGTCATTAGATTTTTAATAGGCTTACACAACTGCTCCTTCCTAACTCATTGTTCCACCACTTTCTCATTAATGCACCTTTGAATTTCTTTATCTAGCTATTTATCAGACATATGCACAAAATATTCTTCAAAATTATCAATTTGGGGGTACATAGTCGATATATCCTGACTGGAATCGTTTGATATGTATGTCTCTAAGCCCTCATCTTGCTTTGCTGGTGTGGAGGGTATGGGTAGCTCATCAACTTGTGTCTCCTCAGAAATGCACTCAGTAAATGAAGGGTTATATAGGTCAATTTGACATTGTGCTTGTTCGGGCTCTTGATAGAATACCTCTGACTCTTTATATGGCTTTATCTCTCTCCTTATTACAGTGTCCTTGTGAATCTCTTGACCCCCGAGGGCTTCTTCAAAGTCATCTGACAGTGTTCATTGAGGTATATAGCTCCGATTATTGGCTAGTTGTCTCAATTAGTCTTTCAGTCTCTGTAAGGATGCTGTTTGACTCTAAATGATTGCATCAAATTTAGCTTCCTCTTTCTTTAGCATGTCAACGATCCATTCCTCCACGAATGGTTCTGATTCTTGAGGAAATTCATGGGCTAGTGGTGGAAAATGGGATATAATGGTTCATTGGGATATGCAAGACCTTCATTGTTATGTCATGTAAATTATGATGATTTTGCCACCCTGAATTGTAGTTGAACGTGCAATCATCACTCAGATGGTTGCCCCCACATATCTCACATCTCATCATTGTGCTCTGAAAGGCTTGAGCATACATCACGTCACTTTTCTCTGACATCCACAGATAGTTGTTGGGCTGGACAACAGGCCTCGAAAAATCAGACTGTGACTCACCGACATAGGGTATAACATCACCTCTTAGAACACTTAATGCCTCCATCGCCTAATGGTACATTATTACTTCGACCACCTAAAGTAAAAGAAAAATAAAAAGAAAGATAACAAAAGAAAAAAAGAAAAAAAGGGATTGGTGTTTAGCTAAGTAAGTAATGTGTTGTCCTAATAATAATAAAGAAAAATAAATTAAGTCCCCGATAATGGCGTCAAAATCTTGATCACGATATTATATTTCTAGCACACAAGCGCACATATCGCTCAAGTAATATAGTGATTGAAAGTCGGATGTCAAAACCATATGGACTTAATATTTATCTTATTACTACCAAGACTAACCTACTTAACTTAAACTAAACTATTGAGAAGATAATTTAAGTGATTAATCTAAAATTCAATTCAAAGATTAAATAAAGCACACATAATAATTTGGAGATAAACTTTATGTACGGAAAGAACCTAGGGTTGCAACGTCACCTAAGCATGTACACAATGAGTCTGACACTTTTCATTTAATTGGGTTGTTGTTATTAATTATTAACCTAGAACGCTAAATTATTCACAAGCCTCTTTCGATGGTCATGTAGATATCTTAGAATTTAAACTAATTAACTATATTCATATGTTAATTAAATTAAATAGAATTCCTTAAGGTCAATTTCTAATAATTGGCTACATATGCCCTTCAGGTTTATTTCTATCATGCAGAGGAATCTATTCAACGAATAAATCATACGCTATTATCCCCACAGCTAATTCAAATTTCCTCCGTCTAGTTCCTAAGGATTTACCAAGACAATTAAATTATTGGCCAAACAAATAAAATAAGCATTCAAACATAGAGAATAATTAATAATCAATAACCAACCCAAAAAATAAAAATATATAATTAAATTAATTAAATATGATTAAGATTTATTACAACTCTAGATTTAATGAATTAGCTACTCATAATATTCAATCAAAATAAGCTAATCATTAATATAAGGCAAAGAACTCATAATAGATAAAGTTTAAAAAAAATGGAAGAAAAGAATTCATGTTTACAATATTTGTCTTCAAACTCCAACTTCCGTTGATGTACTCGTTCTTACCTTGCTCTAGGTGTTCTTCTATGCTCTGGAGGCTCCAAAATATATTATGAGACTTTTTTAATAGGTTTTGGGACAAACTTATGCTTATATAGGAGGTCTTGAGGGTGTTTCCTTGTTAAAAATCGGATCTAGGGCGAAATTGGGACGCATCTGTCATGTCGCGACGCCCAAACATGTGTCACGATTTAATCTTTCACTTTTGGCTCGTGTCACGATGCTCAATGGAAAGCATCGCGACGTGCGCCCATCTTACAAACAAATTACAGTTTGCCTAAATTTTATAAAGGCGAGCGTCAAGATGCGCGTTTTGTCTCTGAATTTTTCCCAATTCGCTCCATATCTTGCTGTTTTTATCTCTAGTTAATTCTATTGAGTCGTGATATGATTTTAACCTGTAAAAACACACCCAAAATACATCAAAGCTCATAAAAACTTGATATTACCCATAAAATATTAAGACGAAGGGCGGGAAATATAGGGATATATAAACCTCTCATCAACATGTAAAAAATATTTATTTTCGACACAACTAACCATGTTTGTGGGTACATGCACAAAAACGATACCATACAACTTATTGATAGTCGACATGGAAAATCCAGTCGATGCAGTAGACTCAAATAGAAACTCCATTAACAAGGGTCAAAACAGCATCAAATTCCAATTGACGCTGGTTATTTGGTCAATTGAACACAAGACTTAGACCTTTATCTAGTCTAGATAGCTGACAAGTAGATTTTCCTAGGCCTTCATCTAGTCCAGTCAACTGAAGACTTATCTCATAGGCCTTCATCTAGTCTATTCGACTGAAGACTTATCTCATGAACCTTCATCTGATCCAGTCGACTGAAGATTCTCCCATACCTTCATATGGTCCAGTCGATGAGATATTTCTTATGACATTCGTCAGGTCAGGTTGATTATCTTATAGACCTCTATCTGGTCTAATTGACGGGAAATTCTTTTTTACCTTCATCAGGTTGGATTGACTATCTCATTGACCTTCATCTAGTCCAGTCTACTGAAGAGTTATTTCCTGGATCTTTATCTGGCCTAGTTGACTAAAGAATTATCTTTTGGACCTTCATCTTGTCTAGTCGACTGAAGATTCTCATGGACCTTCATATGGTCCACTCGACGGGACATTCCCTATGACCTTCATCGGGTCGGATTGATTATCTTCTAGATCTTCATATGGTCCAATTGATTGAAGATTCTCATGGACCTTCATCTGATCCAATCGACGGAGCATCCTCTATGACCTTTGTCGGGTCAGATTGAATCATGGACACCTATCTGGTCCAATTGACATTGAAGAATCCTAGACCCTCATCTGGTCCAGTCGATATAACATGACTTTCATCTGATCTCAAATGACAGACATATTACAATCGACTTGGAAACCCTCATACGGCATTCTCGTCGATTACTCTCCAAACCAATGACTCGATGACTTATAAAATATGAGACAAACTGTATGGGCCAAATTTGGGTTAAGGACCTAAACTTCATTATGTCTTAGACGACACTTGGGTGTACGCGTCAAACTCACATAAGCTCATATCTCTTGGCCTTCATTTGGCCCTATGGGCATCATGGACTACCAACAAGGCCCAATCAACATGAGTTCCAGCCGTCAGAGCCCCACTCGACATGGACATTCCAATCGACATTGATCCAAGACGACATCAAGTCTATTAGGTTAAATATGCACCAATTCAAGGCTATCAACAACCCTGAGCCTACACACAAGACTCACATACAAGGCCCACGAGCCTATACACCCACAGGTGTAAGAAGCCCACATGACCAAATGGTGTCTAAGAAATGCGATCTATATTACTTAAAGTCTCAACCGATATTACTTTATCAGTGTCTCAGCCGATAGTCCCATCACTACCAGAAAACTATCAAATAACGACGGAAAAATTCGTATCTAATTCGTCACTAACTGACCATTAGCGATGGAAAATTTTTGTCTCTATTATGTTGTTCATAAAAAAATAAAGACGAAAATATTACATTCGTCGCTAAAATTAGCGACAGAATTTTATTCCGTCTCTATATAGCGACGGAAATTCCGTCGCTAAATAGTGATAGAAAATTCTGTTTTTATTTAGAGACGAAATAATTTCCGTCGCTCAATAGCGACCAAATTTCCATTTCTATTTAGGGACGGAAATTCCGTTTCTATTTAGCGATGAAATAAATTCCATAGCTAAATAGAGACATAATTTCTGTAACTATTCCATAGTTATATATTTTTTAAAAAAAAGTTAAAAACGAAAATTTTAAAATTTTAGAGAGACGAGAAATTTAAAATTTTCATGCATATTTTTTTAAAAAAAAATTTTAAAATGAAAATTTTAAAATTTTAGAGAGACGGGGAATTTAAAATTTTAACGATGGATGAAACTTTTAAAATTTTAGAAAGGAAAAAATTTTAAAATTTTAGAGAGGTGTGAAATTTTATAATTATATAAATGTGAGAAATTTATAAATTATAGAGAGTAAATTTTAAAATTTTAGATAAGGGAAAATTTTAAAATTTTTGAATGGTGGGAAATTTTAGAGAAGTGACTTTTTTTAATGTTATATATAAATCTTCAATTCAACAAGACACTGTAATGTCCATTGCAAGCTTCGACACATCACCATCCATTTACACCACCTTAAACCAAAAAAAATATATTAGTGTTTGTTTCTTTGGAATTTTAATAGTGGAGATAAGAAAAATGAGAGATTCATAATAAGAGTTGAGTTATGAAAAAATTGATGGTATATGGAATTGAGTATGAAAATTTTTGATCATGTATTGGAGTTGAAAGTTAAAAAGATTGTGGTGTATTTATAGAGGAAAAAAAAAGAGAAGTGGGAAGATTTGTAAATTTTGTAGACATTTGAAATTTTCGCAAGGCGGGAAATTTTTGAAAATATTGGAGGGATTGAAAATTTTAAAAATTAGCGACGGAATAGAGATTCTGTTTCTATTTAGCGACAGAATAGAGATTCCGTTTCTATTTGACGACGGAATAGAGATTCTGTTTCTATTTAGCGACGAAAAAGAGATTTCAATTCTATTTAGTGACGGAAAATACGTCTCTATTTTTTTTTAAAAAAAAAACGTGACGCCGAAAGGAATAAATTTTTGGGGGGATTGAAAATTTAGCGACGGAATAGAGATTCTGTTTCTATTTAGCGACAGAATAGAGATTCTGTTTCTATTCAGCGACAAAAAATCCGTCTTTATTTTTTTTAAAAAAAAAGTGGCGCCGAAAGGAATAAATTTTTGAGGGGATTGAAAATTTTAAAACTTAACGACGGAAAAGAGATTCCGTTTGTAAATGAAATTAGCGACGGAATTTTAATTCAATTTCTAATTGGAGACGAAATTTTAGCGACAAAATATTAATTACGTTTCTAATTAGCGACGGATTAGAGATGGAAAAATTCTGTTTCTAAATGAAATTAGCGTCGGAATAATAATCTGTTTCTAATTAGCGACGTAATTTTAATTCCATTTCTAATTAGTGACAGAAAAATTTCGTTTCTAATTACCTATAGTTTTACAAATTAGAAATTAAAATTAAAATTAAAATTAAAATTAAAATTAAAATTAGCGACAGAATAAATATTCAATTTCTATTTAGCGACGAAATATTAATTCCGTTTCTAATTAGTGACAGTTTAGCGACGGAAAAATTCCATTTCTAAATGAAATTAGCAACAGAATAATAATTCGTCTCTAATTAGCGACAGATTTTCGTTTCCGTCTTTAATTTAGAGATGAAATTTTTTTGTCGCTAAATTTCGTCCCTAATTTCATTATCTGTTTCAATTCTGTCTTTATTCCGTCGTTAAATTTTGAAACGAAATATTTCGTCGCTAAAACTGTAATTTCTTTAGTGAATATTATATAATATCCTAGCAGTCATTGTATGCCAATCTACACACAACTAATTCCTTCTCAAATAAGGAAATTAAGTATTTAGATCGAGACTAGCTACCTACAAATACGGTAATCAAAGTCCAAATACAATTGAGATTACTCATAATCCCGAATATATCTAGGCACTCCTAATTAAATTCTCACTTAAACTACCATTTCCTAACTATGGTTGGAATACGACACTTCTAAGGAATCATAAACCGACTAAAGGGCTACTTCACAGCCTATAAAAAGAGAGGTGGTCCAAGGGATTGAGGCATTCAAGCTTTGGCTCTCACACTCGAGTTCTCAAAGCATACACTATTCCCTAAACACAAGTCCATCGCATTCACGGTAATTTACGAAGATCGAGATAATCTCTTACCTTGTTCTTCCCTTTCTTTTCGCTCGTTGTCGTCACTGAATTGAGTGTCAGAGTACCTACGACATCCACCACACTGGTAGGTAGTTACTCTACACTCACTTTACCTTTGTTTTGCATTATCGCTAGTGCCCCAATCACAAATTCTCGATTATAGACTGAATGTGAAATTCAGCGTCTACAAGGGGTATAACCGATATTATGACCCAACTCTAATTATGAGACACTCGTGGAGGGTCAATTTATATGTAATGATTATATCGATAGACACCGACGTAGTTCGGTTTATATAAAATATCTGCAGTGACGAGAGTGAAGCTTTAGATTTTTAGTGGAATAATCTAAAGTTAATAATTTAGAATATTTAATAAAAGAGTTTTAATTAATATTACAGGATTATTGGAGCTCGGAGTTGTGGGTTCATTTGATCCTCGTGCTAGCTCGATATATTATAGCAGATCATATAATAATTGGATTGTCGAATTATTAACTCACATGCATAATAATTGGTTATGCCAAAATTATTAATATGATTAATAATTAAAGTCACACTTGAAAACTATATTAAATAAATTTAATATAAAGTTTTCAAATTCATGATTATGAGATAATCATTCAAAGATTTAAAAATTTGTAATAATTTAATTATATTTGATAATTTAATTTTTTGAATTTAATGAGTATTGAAATTTAATTTCAATACAAAAGTGCAACTTACAAATTTTTAAATGGTGGTTGTTTAATGTGTTTTTTTATTAATACATCAATTCAAAATTTTGTTGTAACAAAAAAATCAAGGGTTGGCCAAAATTTTGGATTAGGTTTAGGGGTATTTGATGTAATTTATAATTTTATTTAATCAAATTTAAACTCTAACATATAAAAAGGCAAATGTTGTTTAATTTTAATCCAATTAAATTTTTCAAACCCTAGCCATTTCTCAAGTTTTTCATCTTCTCCAAAAAGTATAAGAAAGAAAAGAAAAAAAGTGTGTGACAATATTTTTGTATAAAGAATTTAGAGATTAAAAATTATCAATAAAGCCCACACTTTATTTTATTAATGACGAAAATAGTACGGAAGATCAAGTGGTAGATTGGTTCCATCACTTATCAAAACAACGTGGCGTACTAGATGGCGAATTGCATATTCATGTGGCTTACGTTGTTACTGCAGTGAGATTGTGAACATGCCTGTATGTGTTTGATATCCATAAATTACAATCAAATAAAAACAAAGGCAAGCAAATTGGAGATACGCATGCATGGGCTCATGCAAAGCGAAATTAATGGCATAGTTTATTCAATTATCACCATGAAAGAAGATTGGCGTGCATGGCTGATGGAAGCTGAAGGGACACAGTGCGCACAAGCATGCATTTAACATCCTTTGTTGAAGCAGCAAGTATCACATGCAAAGGGGCTGTTCTGCACTTGAATTGTTATCCAAAAAATTCAGAATTGAAATAAAGAGAGGAAAAAAATTTCAAGATCAATTCTGGGACAAAGGACGTTTATGCTTCGTAAAGAGTCTTTCCGTGAAGAGTTCGTGTATCAGTTCCTGCAATATTATTATGGAGCAGCCAACAATCCAAGTTAGATCAACTCCGTGAGATCTAGCCACAAATCAAAGTTGCGACACAAGTTTATATGAACCCACGAGCACCTAAATACAACTCGGACCTCATCCTCGAAGTCATATTATCTCAAGGTGGTTTTCGCTAACACAAACGGACTCAATAGATCTAGATCCGGCCGATTCAATACTGTGTGTCAAGTAGAAGGATTCCACATCAACCAATCCAGAGGCGAGGTGTGGTGGATGGAAATCCCAATGTACAATTGGCAACTCCACTGGGGAGTTTGGATGAGACTTTCGAGGATGGCAATATCTCACGATAGTGAAAAAGTTGGAGATTCACAAAGTCGCAGTATGGATGCCCATGTTATAATCGGGTACATTGAGAACCTTATGAAGGGCGTGAAAACATCATTCAGTGCATAGAACTTGTGAACGAGATGAATGAGGTCCCACTTCGTTCTCCAAGACCGATTCGTTGAACGCCAGAGTTCATCCGAACCATTAGGAGAGAACACATGACATATGGGATCTAATGAACATGGTCCTATTCTTTCCACAAAAGTGACTTACGTAGATGTGATATCTGACCGCTCAAGCAAAATCCGAATACGACTATGGCTAAACAAGAGCTCTTTATGTTTTAAACTGATCACAACTTCACATTCAACAACAGCAAGAAGATGACTATAGCCCGCTCTGGTGAAAGCTTTGAACATTCACTTTTTCGGGTTCCTGGCCAAAGGTTCTAGGATTTGAGAGAGAAATCGGGAATAAGGTAATCAAATCAGTAGCTCACTTCTGTATATTCATAGGCGGTAAGCGAAGCAACTACTCAACCGTGTGAGCCAGATTTGTCGTTAGCTGTTGAAGTAGGGCAGGAAAGCTAAACTAGGTAGTAACTTAAAAAACTTTTTTTTGGCTGCATTGGCACTGGCATACACGTTCGATGGGAACTTTTTTTTGCCTACTTGTTACGATAGGCGCACAGACGTTTAGATTAATGGAAACACAGTTATAGATTGTCAGTGCTATACGAATGGGTTAAGATTAAATTATAGCAGCTAGCCCCCACAGCTCTAGCACAAATAATAGAAGGAGCCCGGATACCAGAAGCAGTGCATCTGAGATGCAGGTTTTGTTATTTTGGCATTCTTACTTTTTCTTCCACCATCTTGAAGTTTTGTATACTCTTGATTTAATTTGATTAAAAAAAAAAATCCACCATGTATTCATCATATGCAATTTAATTCGATGACCTTAGTGTTTTAGTAAACAATGAAGAAGTTGGCTATGATAGTGCTGCATTTGCATCTTTGTTTTTCATTGGTCAAACGTTGCTTAGCATGCTTTCTTTCATGATATATATATACATATAGACCACTCACAGAGTAATTCTTTGGGGCAACGGAGGTATTGGTGACGTGATATCACCGACAAATTAGTAAATAATATGTATGATTTAATATCTATCTTTTTAGTTGTTTTTTTTTAATATTTTAGCACGCGTGTCAATGGATTATTGGATTGTTGCACCGATGACGTGGTACCTCCGTTGTATTAAGATTTTCTCCCACTCACATTGTATATGTGCAATTGTGAAATTAATTTAACATTCATGACCACTTAATCAGATAGCTCTTTTATTCTATAATTAAAACTTAATATAATCATAAAGTGGATTTTAGTTTCATTGATTTATAATTCACAATGTTGCAGACGTACGGTGGTGGAACGCTTTGCATATTAATTACATTAGCATTTGACAGTTTGTTGTTTTTTTCCTAGTAGTGTATTTATTCTATACTAAGTGCAATTTCTTTTGTAGTTGGACGGCATGCAATGCACCATATGAACCTCTTGCAAGATGTGGGAGCAAGCACCAAGGCTCTTGCGAAGAACTGCTGCTGCTGCCCTTGATCCTGTGGAAGCCAAAATCTTTGTGAAGATGTGTTGAAATGGCCTAACTCAACCCAAAAGACAGCTTGAGAGTTGAGGATTGCCCAATGTTTATATTTTGAGTTTAATTGTTTATCTCAGCCGATGTGAGATATTTTCCTCAACACTCCCCCTCACGTGCAAATCAGTATTTTGCCTGGTTCATGTCACGTGGACAGGTAGTGTGGGCCCACCTGTGTATGAGTGTGGCTCTGATACCCTGTTAAAATTTGTGGGTCTAACTCAACCAAAAGTCAGCTTGAGAGTTGAGGATTGCCCAATGTTTATATTTTAGTTTAATTGTTTATTTCAGCCGATGTGAGATATTTTCCTCAACAAGATGGTACAAGGGAACGTGTGATTCTGATTGTGGAATCAAATCCATTGTTGAATTTTAACACACATTTCTGCTGGAATCAGAGTCGTGTAGGTTTCGAGGAAGCATGATCATCAAAATTTTAACTTTCCGATATTCAGGAACAATGAGAGTTTCTCTCTGTTTTTAAGAAAATCAAGGTGGTTCAAGTTTTTCTTTTAGCAGTTTGGTTACTACATATCTATTTTTCGAACTATTGAATGTATTGAGTTTCTTAAACTATTGAATTATCAAGTCATTATTTTTAACTCTACTCTGCTTTCAATTTCATTTTACAAACCAAAAGTAATTAAAAGTCCAAAAGCTACTCTTCAAAAAAAAAAAAAGTCCAAAAACTACTACTTGCTACAAGTTTGAGATATGAATGCAATATGAGATATTCTAAAAATTCTATGTATAATTAAGCAGTTGATCTTAACATGACGTTAGGATTAGCTCAAGCTCACGTTAGAATCATCAAAGCAATACCCTCTATAAAGCACAACACAAAACTTTTAATTTTTGAAGACAGAACAAAACCAAGAAGCAAAAAGCTTCAAAAATGAAGTTTTTTACAAGCATTTACACTCTTTTAGTACTTTCAGTCATATTGTTTTCAGCTTCATGTACAATTTCATATCCAATCCATAGATCTTTTCTCTATTGCCTCTCTTTCAATTCAAATCTTTCAACTCCATCCCCAATTTTTTTATACACCCCAAACTCTGCTTCATTTTCTTCAATCCTCCAATCTACAGCTCAAAATCTGAGATACGTGCTGCCTTCAGTGCCAAACCTGAATTAATTTTCACACCTTTGTATGAATCCCATGTCCAAGCAGCTGTTATTTGCTCTAAAAGGCTTGGAATTCACCTTAGAGTACGAAGCGGAGGCCATGACTATGAGGGCGTCTCTTATGCTTCTGAAATGAAACTCCTTTCATTGTTGTAGACCTTGCCAAGCTGCGTTCTGTTAAAGTTGATATTGATCAAACACCGCTTGGGTTCAGGCTGGTGCTACAATTGGTGAACTCTACTACAGGATTTATGAGAAAAGCAACATTCATGGCTTTCCTGCTGGTCTTTGCACAAGTTTAGGCATTGGTGGGCACATTACAGGCGGTGCTTATGGTTCCATGATGAGAAAATATGGCCTTGGTGCAGATAATGTTCTTGATGCTCGTATTGTTGATGCTAATGGCAGAGTCCTTGACAGAGCAGCCATGGGGAAGATTTGTTTTGGGCTATAAGAGGGGGAGGAGGAGCTAGCTTTGGGATTATTCTAGCTTGGAAGATCAAATTGGTATCTGTTCCAGCAACTGTGACCGTTTTTACAGTTAGCAAGACCCTGGAACAAGGTGCCACAAACATTATTTCTAAATGGCAACAAGTTGCTGATAAGCTTGATGAGGATCTCTTTATTAGAGTTATTATACAAGGGGCAAGTGCTGCTCAAAAGAAGAACAGAACTGTAACAACTTCATACCAGGCTTTGTTTCTTGGAGGTGCTGATAGGCTTCTCCAAGTAATGCAAACGAGCTTTCCTGAATTGGGATTGTCGCAAAACGATTGCACCGAAACAAGCTGGATCAATTCTGTGATTTACATTGCCGGCTTCCCAAGTAACACAACTCCTGAGTTTCTACTCCAAGGAAAGCCTTTTGCCAAGGGATATTTCAAGGCCAAATCAGACTATGCACAAAGACCAATTTCGGAAAAGGCACTTGGGGGGCTATGGGAGAGAGGCTCTTGGCGGAGGACAGTCCATTGATGATATGGACCCCGTATGGCGGAATGATGAGCAAGATTCCTGAATATGAAATTCCTTTCCCTCATAGAAAGGGAACTTTGTTCAAAATTCAGTATGTCACAGCCTGGCAAGATGGAGACAAGAATGCAAACAAGCATATGAATTGGATCAGGAATCTTTACAATTACATGGCTCCTTATGTTTCAAGGTTCCCCAGAGCTTCATATGTGAATTACAGGGATCTTGATTTGGGCATGAACAACAAAGGTAACACAAGTTTAAAGCAGGCTAGGATTTGGGGCGTCAAGTATTTCAAGAATATTTCAACAGATTGGTAAAAGTGAAGACCAAAGTGATCCTGGTAATTCTTCAGGCATGAACAGAGCATCCCAACCTCTTTCTACTGAAAGGCTACACATGGTGGAGCCATAAAATGCTTGATTGACGTAGCATTCATAATTGGTAGTTGTTTGGTTGATTAAGGAGAATAAAAATATTAAATATATGTCATAGCTTCAAAGTTTAAAGACAAGGGATGTAATGCTTTCTCCATCAAAGTTTACTCTCTCAATGTCTTCCTTCCTCTCCAGAGAAAGAATAATCACTTTTATGGTGTGAATGTTCACTTTTGTAACATTTTGGAAATTTACAAAACTAACCTAACCAATTTAAGGAAATAGAAAACTAACCTAAATCTATAATAATATTTTTAAGAACCAAATAGCTCGACAGTGGACCAAAGTACCCCTAATTTCTATTTCCACAAATCCCTTCAAAGAGGTTGAAGGCTGGTCCGGCCCTAGGCACAGATAAACAAGGCATGTGTCTATGGCCCCCAATCAAATAAAATATGGCGCCAAATTAAGGGGTCCAATGTTTATATAAATGTAATTTTTTTAAGTAAATCTTATCAGCCAAATTTATCTATTTACTTTAGATCAAAAACAAAACAGGCCAAGTTTCAAAAAAAGAAAAGAAACAAAACAAGCCCAAGAGCCTATGCACAAACCTCATTGAAGGTTATTTTCATTGTGTAGCAGCTAGGGGTGAGCACCGGTTCCGGGTAAATCCGAAATCAATTGGAACTGGACCGATATTTCAGATTTGGAATTGGCACCGATTGGAATCGAAACCGAACCGAGACTTGTTTTGGGAGCTGAATTTAAAATCAATTTCAGAACCAAATTAAAACCCAATTTCATAATATGTTATTAAACCCAAATTCATAACCCAAATCAAAGTCCAATTTAAACTAAATTTCATAACCAGTTTTAAAACCCAATTTAAACTCAATTTCATAACCCAAATTAAAACTTAATTAAAATCCAATTCATAACCCAATTTCATAACCTAATTTAAACTCAGACACTTCCTTCAATAATATTATGTATTGATTCAAAAATATTATGCAATATGCAGTTTTATTTCTATATGGACAGTTGTCAAGAATATTATGTAATATTCAAGTGTGAGAAATAATTATATTCTCAAAGTTTGACAGTAAAAAATATGGTAAATCAGAACAAGACCGAAACCGAATTAGAATTGATTAATAGGTACCATATTTAATAAAGTAAGTTCCGGTTTCACGCGGAACTGAATTGGAATCGAATTAGAACTGATTAAAAGGTACCCTATTTAATTGAGTATGTTTCGGTTTCATGTGCAACAGAATTGGACTTATTAATAGGATACCTTATTTAATTGGGTAGGTTCCAGTTCCACTTAGTTAAAAACTGATTTTTTTTTTCGGGTAGGTTTCGGTTTCACGCGGAACCGAATTGGAACCTATTAATAGGGTACCCTATTTAATTGGATAGGTTTCAGTTCCACTGAGGAATCGAAACCGAAACTAATTTTGCGCACCCCCAGTAGCAGCATGATATTAAAACCATAGCAACACTTGTCCTGAATTACATAGCAGAGTAGAATGTGAAATCGTGAACCAATGGAAGTGGGACAGAACACAAAAGAGGGTGGAAGCTAGATTTTAGAAAGAAGCCCCAACTTTTCAAACGAAAAACAAAACAAAAAGAAAAAAATGGTAATTTTTGTTATAAAATAAGAGAGAAATTGAAGAAAATAGTACATTGTAAAGTCGCATGCTTCTTTTCTTATTGATTTTTTGAATGAATCAATTATACAAGATTTTCTTGCTATTTATAGGGAGATGTTAGGTTAAGATGATTATTCCTAAGCAATGTGGGATAAACTATTTTTAGAGAGAGGTTAGGATAATATCATTATCCCAAAACAATGTGGGATAAGCTAGAATAGAAAATAAAGTGTAAGAGACCATCTAATTTATAACATTCCCCCTTGGAACCTATCACTTAAATTTTACAATAACTGACCTTACATTGCCTCATTAAAACCTTGCTAGTAAAACCCAGGGAGACAAAAAAAAAAATGGTCGAAGGAAAAAGAGTACAATGCGTTTTTATCCAATGATATTTTGTAATGTCAATGGTTATGCTCCCCCTGATGAAATGCTAATCTGATGAAATGCTCACCCTCAAAGATATGATCGAGATAATTTGCTAAGTCGGCACATGTCAATGCTACATACAAGCTTCTCAAATGTTGATGTCGGTAAAGTTTTAGTAAATAAGTCTGCGAAGTTATCGATTGAACGTATTTGCTTGACATCAATTTGTTTACTCTGCTGTAACTCATGAGTATAGAAGAATTTAGGTGAGATGTGTTTGGTTCTGTCTCCCTTGATGTACCCTCCTCTAATTTGTGCAATACATGCAGCATTATCTTCATATATAACTGTTGGAATATCTGTGGCAGAATTAAGTTGCATGTACTCTGAATACGATGGATAAGTGATCTTAACCATATACATTCTCTGCTTGCTTCATGTAGTGCAAGTATCTCTGAGTGATTGGAGGATGTAGCAACAAAAGGCTACTTTTTAGATCGCCATGAGATTGTTGTGTTATTGTAGGTAAAAACATACCCTGTCTGTGAACGTGCTTTGTGAGAGTCAGAGAGATATCATGCATCAGCATAACCAATAAGGCCTGGATTTCACATTAGCCCATTTGAATAAAACAAACCCAAGTCTTTAGTCCCATGAAGATAACGAAAGATATGTTTGACACCATTCCAATGTCGTTGAGTTGGCGCAGAACTAAATCTTGCAAATAAATTAACCGAGAATATAATATCCGGTCTGGTGCATTGAGCTAAATATAGCAATGCACCAATTGCACTAATATATGGTATTTCTGGACCAAGTTTCTTTTCATTATCTACTTTAGGACGAAATTGATCCCTTTTAGGATCAAGAGATCGGACTACCATGAGAGTAATTAATGGATGAGCATTATCCATGTTAAAACGTTTGAGAATTTTTTCAATACATGCAGACTGATTGCTAAACACTCCGTTAGTTTTATGCTCGATCAACAAGCCGAGATAATATTTCATTTTCCCCAAGTCTTTCATCTCCAATTCTCTTTTCAAATATTCAGCAGTTCTTATAAGCTCTTTAGAGTTCCAATTAAGTTCATATCATCGACATATATTGTTATAATGACAAATCCAATTTTGGACTTTCTAGTAAATACATATGGTTAGATAGAATCATTTATATATCATTATTTCATCAAATATTCACTCAAATGATCATACCACATGCGTCCAGATTGTTTCAATCCGTATAAAGATTGTTGTAACTTGATTGAACACAGTTTACGATCCTTTGATTTATATGCTTCATGTATTTTTAATCCTTCGGGAATTTTCATGTATATATCAGTGTTAAGTGAGCCATAAAGGTATGTTGTCACTACGTCCATAAGACACATATCTAGCTTTTCGGAGACTGCCAAACTGATTAAAAATCGAAAATTAATGGTATCCATCACATGAGAATACGTATCCTCATAGTCAATACCCGGTCTCTGCGTGAAACTTGTGCAATTAGTCGCGCTTATATATAATGATTTCATTATGTTTATTACGTTTTCGTACAAACACCCATTTATAACCAACGAGTTTGACATCTTTAAGTGTCTGGACTACGGGTCCAAATACTTCACGTTTGGTTAAAAAAGTCAATTCTGCTTGAATTACTTCTTTCCATTTAGGCCATTCATATCTTTGTCTACATTCATCGCTAGTTTGAGGTTCAAAATCATTTGTAATTTCAGTAGCTATTGTATATGAAAACACATTGTCGATGGCTATTTCCTTTCTATCCCATAATTCTCTTCTATAAGTATAATTTGTAAACTTCTCCTCATTTTTGGAATTTTGAACCTCTTCAGAGGCTAGTATTTCTTCAAAGACTATCAGTTCTTATGGGACTGGTGATTGAGAAGATGTGGGTATAGTCATTGCTCGAGCATTATTTTCAATAAGATCTAAATATGCCACTTTCCTCTTTCGGGGAATAGTATCTTAAGAACTAAGTGGTCTACCACGTTTCTAACGTGCAATAGATGATTCATTAGCTGCCTTTACACTAGATTGTTCAACAGGAGCAACCACCCAGGCTGGTGTATTAGTAGCTGGTATATGAGACTTGGTTACTTTTGCAGCATCTGTAAATGCATCTGGTAATTGATTTGCAATTTGTTGCAAATGGATTATCCTCCACACTTCATTTTCACATTGGTTAGTACGAGGATCTAAGTGAGACATGTTAGGAACTTTCCAAGAAAGTTCATGCCTTACTTCTGAAGGCTTTTTTTTCTCATAATGGTGGAAATATTGTCTTATCAAAATGAAAACCCGTGAAAAGTGCGGTAAATAAATCACCCGTTAATGGTTCCAAATATCTAAAATAATGGAAGGTGAATTAAAATCAATATATATCCCCAAACGACGTTGAAGTCTCATCTTTGTGCATTGTGGGGGTGAAATTAGAATATATATAGCACAACCAAAAGTGCGTAGATAAGAAATATCTGGTTGGTGACCAAGAACATGTTGGATTGGAGAATATTGATGATAAGCTGTGGGTCTAAGGCGAATTAATGTAGCCGCATGTAGTATAGCATGACCCCGTGTAAAAATTAGTAATTGAGATTGCAACAACAAAGTTCATGAATTACCTGAATTCGTTTGATCAATGATTTTGCCAATTCATTTTGGGTATGTACATGAAACTGGATGTTCAACATCGATTCCAACAGATGTACAGTAGTCATAAAATGTCTTGGATGTAAATTCACCAGCATTATATAATCGTATGATTTTGATTCGATAATCTGGGAATTTTGCCTTTAATCTAATCATCAAGCAAGTAGCTTGGCAAATGCAATGTTACGTGTGGATAACAAACAAATATGTGACCACAAAGTAGATGCATCAATTAAAACCATAAAGTAAAAAAAGGTCCACTTTGTGGATGAATTGGTCCACAAATGTCTCCTTGAATCCTTTGTAAGAATGATGGGGATTCAAGGGCAATCTTTGATGGAGATGGGCATATCACAAGTTTGCCTAGCAAGCGGTGCAATTGATCTCATCTGTCAATAGAATTTTCTAGTTCTTTAATTTATGCCCATTGGAATTTTTAATAATTCTACGCATCATCATAGCTCCTGAATGACAAAGACGATTATGCCATAACATAAACATCTTTAGATTATTGAACTTCTGGTTCATCACTACATGACTTTCTATTGCATTTATGATTGTATAATACAATCCATATGAGAAAGCCGGAAGTTTTTTCAATATATATTTCTTACCTGAGATATTTTTGGTAATACATATATATTCTATTTTGTTTTCATCTAAAATTTCAATATGATACCCATTTCTACAATATCTTTGAAACTTAGCAGATTTCTACTATACCTGCCTGAATATAGAGCATTTTCAATGTATAATTTTGTTCCATTTGCTAATAAGATTATGGCTCTTCCAGAGCCTTCAATCAGGTCTACAAGACCAGATATAGTGTTTATCTTTCCTCCACGTAATTATACGTCCAAGAAATATTTTCTATCTCGAAGGATAGTGTGTGTGGTTGCACTGTCAGCCAAACATACATCGCCACGTTTTTTTCTAGAACATATAATTTATTTGTAGGATCCATATCCTTGTAAGTAAAGTTCATGTTAGAAATCAAGTAAAAGTTAGGAAATAAAGTACATCTGATGTGATAAAAATTATTCAAATAAAACTTCAATAAAATGCTAAATAAAAATCAATATTCCTAAACTATTCATTAAATAAAGATAAAATTTAAAGTTTAGTCACGATGGACATTTCCATCGTCAATCAGATGATCAATCCTTCCCTCCGAGTCCTTGAAGAAATCGAAGACATCAAGATGAGTGAGATCTACTAGATCCGAGTCATCGATAAAGTTAGCTTCAATCTCATTTCCTTTACTTTTTTTAGATACTTGGTATAGATCTACTAAATGGTAATCTGCACGACAGATAAGTGACCAATATCCCTTTCCTCTACATCGATAACAAATTTGATCGTTATCATTTTTCGTAGATTTCTTTTCTGCACCATATTCTTTATTATTTCTTTTATAGACATTCCACTTCTGGTGTTGTCCATCCTTTTTGTTTTGTTGTTCTGAGTTATTATGACCACCACGGGGGCGATAACCACACCCTCCGTGTCTTTTTTACCTATCGACCATGTCCATTATTTATATGTGTATTTTCATTCGCTTCTGGGAATGGGTTAGATCCTGTTGGTCATGATTCATGATTTTTCATTAGCACCTCATTGTTTTGTTCAACAACTAGGAGGCAAGATATCAAATCTGAGCATTTTCTGAAGCGAAACTCCCTATATTGTTGTTGCAGAATCATATTTGACGCATGAAAGGTAGTGAGTGTTCTTTCAAGCATGTCTTTTTCAGTGATATTATCACCACACAATTTCAGCTGTGAGATGATGCGAAACGGCTCAGAGTTATAGTCTGAAACTTTTTGGAAGTCCTACAACCTCAGATTTGTCCACTCATATTTTGCTTTAGGGAGGAAGATATCCATTTAATGGTCATATCTCTCTTTCAGGTTATTACATAAGGTCAATGGATCTTTAACTGTCAGGTATTAAGATTTCAGGCTCTCATACAGATGATGACGAAGAAAGATCATAGCCTTTTATTTATCCTATAGGGATGTTTGATTTCCTTGACTTTGGTGCTTTCGAGACCCATTGCTCGCAAATGTAATTTGGCATCCAAAACCCATGAGAGATAGTTTCTTCCGAAAACTTCGAGTGCGGGAATTTGCATGTTTATGAGACTTGACATTTTCAAGATTCCTTGTAAAGAAAAATATAAACTAAATATATTATACAAAACTAATTACGAAATAAAAAGAATATCATGCATATATTTAGAACTTTAAGTTCATAAATATTATATTGTATATTCAGAACTTCAGGTTCTATGATAGATTTAAAACTGCAAGTTTTAATCTAATGTCTAATTGTAGTGTAATTATAGAGCTTCAAGTTCTATAATTATTTTACAAATCTAGAACTGCAGGTTCTAATCTAATAATTAATTAATCATAAAATAAATTATAAAAATAAAAATATAATTTTTATTTTCTAATGTGCAGGATCCAAATTAATGTCAACCACAGACCATACTCATAAAATTTTTTTATTAAACTAATAATAAATAAAAGAATAATATAATCATGCTGATAACGTGTTATAAAATAAGAGAGAAATTGAAGAAAATAGTACCTTGTAAAGCTGCAGGCTTCTTTTTCTTATTAATTTTTGAATGAATCAATTATACAAGATTTGCTTTCTATTTATAGGGAGAGGTTTCGTTAAGATGATTATTCCTAAGCAATGTGGGATAAGCTATTTATAGAGAGAGGTTAGGATGAGATAATTATCCCAAAACAATGTGGGATATAGCTAGAATAGAAAAATAAAGTGTAAGAGACCATTTAATTTACAATAATTTTATATAAAGTCTTAATCCCTAATTTAGTTTTAAATTTCAGTAACTCAAATCAAAATTAATTAAGTTTCTTTAATTTTCAATTTTAAAATGTAGTGGATAAATAAGTCTAGTGGATTTTAAAAGACTATTTAAGAATGTAATGACTTATAAGATTTTATTACAGTTTTTAATCAATTTTTTTTTTTTTACTTATTGGATTTCAAAAAAAAAATTTATATTATAAGAAATTAAAAGATTTGAAAGGACAATATATAATATTATTTTTATTTTTTATTTTTTATTTTTTGCTAACCAACTAACTTTTAATCAGGTTATGAGCAATGTATATCTAGTTAAATGACACATTATTTTCCTGGATCATTCTCATTCAAGTCACTGAATTGCCAATGCTATATTTTCCATTATGGTTAGGTGGGGATGCCTCAATCTTTACAGCAGTATTTTATTTTTGAACTAGCATGAATAGAAGTGTAATTTTTTTAGAACCAATATTATATGGAATGGAACCATAGTTATTCATCTATTTAACGTAATAACATAGTTCAAGAAAATTATAACCCTAATAGTTAGACCAAAGTATCAAATAGTTTAACGAAATTACAACAACAATAGTTCAATCAAAGTAGAAGCAAAAAAGCACAAATAAAAAAATATTTCAACAAAACCCCACATGATCAACCAATTATAAATATTCACTGCCATAAAAAAAAATTAAAATATCAATAATAAGCTTATTACGCACAAAACCAGAAATCTATATTTCAAATAAAAGCATATCTAAATTTTAATTAAGAAACCGAAAACGAAATAGTTTAGCAATTTCTTCCCTAAAACCATGATCAAATGCTGGAATACCTTTTTTTAAAATGATTTTCAATAGTGTGAGCATTCCTGGCTATTGTTTGCTTAACTTTGATTTCAGTGCAATGCGTTTGGATCTGTTTTCACAAGAAATTTGAACTATTTGGCTTTTTCTGTATGAAAGAAAAGATAAACTGAATTACGCATGCAGAAAAAAGAAGAAATAACTAATAAGTAAGTATCTTGTTCACGAAGAGCTAACATGTCTATCGTATTCTCTTCTATAATAGCTAAAAAAATCTCATGTTAAAAGTCTGATAGGCTATGATAAGATTTTTTTTATAGAATTTGATATTTATAATTCCCACTAAAAAGTTTCGCACAATTACACATATAAAAAAATCCTTCCAAATAATTAAGTTTTTCAATATCATAAGATTTTTTATTACTTGTTTAAGTCTTGATTGAATATCCCTAGATTTGGACATCTTCTAAAAAATTCTAATAATCTTAATAGAATATCACAAGATTTTTTAGATTATTTAAAAATCGTAATTGGACTTATTTAATCCAAAATATTCTTTTAAAATACCCAAAAATATAACCCCTGTAATTTTATTATTTAGTCTCTTGTGAATTTGCTTTTCTACCCAAGAAATTAGATTTTACTTTTGATTGTATTTGTATTGAATTTGAAGCGTGCGTTTATTGGAATTTTTAAGGCATTCAAATCGAAGAAGATCAACTTATGAAAGGAAGAAGTAAGTCAAATTGTGAATGAGAATAAGAATGAAGATTTGAACCCAATTAAATGCATGCCGAAGAGATAAATCGATCAGAGAATAAAGAATATAATGAAATTGGGAGTGTAGATTCATTGAAAAAAAAAAAAAAGGAAATTTGAATAAAACTGACAAAAATATTTGAGAATTCTTGGTTGAAATTAAGGGGTCCTAAAAGAGTCGTATTTCCGAAAGATGATTTCAATAGATGTTTTTCTTCAAAGCATTACTTACGAGACTTACCAAATGTGGATAAGCAGGATAGAAAGTGGTTGATATATTCGGTTTCTTTGGATAAAATATTCTGTTTTGTTGTAAATTATTTTGCAAATAAAGATATTGTAGGCCAATTAGCTGGTGAAGGTTTGCATGATTGGCATAATATTTCTAATCGGCTGAAAGGTCTTGAAAGAAATAAAGATATTTTTAAGGATGATGGTTATATTGTTGTTGACGTAAATAAATAAAATTGATCCTTATTAATTTTATAAGCATGCAAATAAATTTTATTTATCAATATAAATAATATTTAATAATAATAAAATATATCTTGATGTGTTTATTATTCTCCTGAGCCTTCTTAAATTTCCTCATTGTTTTTTCCCTTGTCGTAGTGCACTAAGCATTGTACCTTTAGTTGGCATACTAGCACTGCTCTACGAATAATTTGCTCACACTTTGAGAATAAAGAAACTGTTTTCCTTGGATGTCGAAGTCTTAGAAAGATGATCAAAGCATATTTTTCTTTGAATTAATCTTAAAACAAACTTGGAACAACCAAAAAAGCTAGTGAGAAACAAAATTCGGCCAAAGAGAATTATATCTCCATTGGCCAAATTCTCCATTTATTTATAGACGATGAATGCTTCAATTGTATCCCAATACAACAAGGACACTCCAACATCTCTCCAAATCAAATTTGGTCTTTTAAACATTCTATCCAAAATAAATTAGAAATACTAATTAAATAAAGACTTCCCTATTTAATCTTAATTAGGATTCTAATTAATTTGGGTGCTAGCACACTAAATTAAATCCCAATAGATTAAATATTATTTTGTTCCAATAATTAATTAATTTATCTTACTTAATTTTAATTAACAATTAATTAAATTACATCTAATTAAATTTAATTTATTTAATATAAATATCAAATATTTATTTAAACAATTAAATTTAATTTTATATTTCAAATTTATTAATCAAATTAATAAATCTGAAATATTATGAATATCCTAATCCAATCAAGAAAGCTTATTTTGCCAAAATAGTCATTTATTAAATTTTAATAAACATCATCGAATTTGTAACATAGACGAGAGCTATATTGTACGACCGTTCTAGGTTCATTGTCAAGTACCATTGAAATAATGTTAACTTTTTAATATTTCATCTCTATGATATTCTACAAACCATGGGTAATCGCCTAGCAGTAAGCCATGGCATTCAGTCAATGAATGAAGTGAGAAAACATATGAACCTGTTAGAATACATTTCGAGCAAGTCATCTCATTCCTTCCAATATTTATGTTTCTTATCGAGTATAGGATCATGATTAGGTCAAATCTTTTCTACCAGATATATTTTAAACTCGATCTTGTAGATTCGATATCTTTAAAATATCGACTGTTTTGGCCAAAGATTTATATCCACAACTTCAAGCAGTTTCCTTGAAACATCTCTAGCTTTTTATTATCAAAACTATCGGATCTCATCTTGAATTACATGTGACATCGTATGTTAATAGTTCAAGGCCATCTAACATTTATTCAAAAGACGTGGATAGTCGAATGAGGATATACTAGTTAACCAATAGTACTATTGAACAAGTCATCATATGATCTCATGTTAGAGAATATGACGACACTAATGTATTATTATGAAGATCAATGACCTTAGTTTATTTTACTATGTGATCTTACACTTTTGTGGTCGTATTCGATATTTCATTCTGCAAATGAAACATATATTATTTATGCCCTTATGATATGAGACTCATCATTCATTCTATTAACATCAAATGTCAATTTAAGCGATACACAAGAATATTGGTCGAGTAATATATTATTGTCATATATAGTAATCACATTTTACCAAAAATTTATTTTGAGACTTATTCATATAAATATAGTTGACTCTCATAATCACAAACTTCTTTAAATTAATGATATTTATTTGACATAATGTCTCGGAACATACAAATGAAATATGAATGTAACAATATGTGGAGAACAAATATTTTTTATTAATAAATAATAAATTGTATTACAAATATTATGTCTTAAACCATAACATTCATAATTGATTTTAGGGCATACACTCTAACAAATTATGTTGCTTGTTGGATGAAATTAGAAAAAAGAATGAAGTTAACAATTGATGCAAGTTTACAAAAACAAATCAACTAGTAGAATGAAAATTGGAAACGAGTATTAGAGACAATCCTTGCAGTTGTGAAAAGACTTGGGAGAAATAATTTGAAATTTCGTGGGGATAATGGAAAGCTATATGAGGAGAACAACGAGAATATATATATATATATATATATATATATATATATATATATATATATATATATATATTTACAAGTAATAGAAGTACTTGTTAAATTTGATTCGACCATGCAAGAACTTGTACGACATATTTTGAAACATGAGATTCATTATTATTATTTGAGTCATAAAATCCAAAATCAAATGGTACAACTATTGATGTTTGCAGTGAAAAGTGTTGTGGTTGGTGCATTGAGCGCCAACCCCTATCGTATATATGGCATTTTCATGAATACTGGCAATCATATTTTTTCTTCATAATACTACTCATTTAATAGTACCACCTTATATTTGATATACATATTCGATCTTATTTAGTTTATATTGAAACTAACTGAGGTTTAGTGATTATATATTAGACAAAGACTCAAGAATATACAATAGTCACACAGTTATAATGGGATTTGTAATTGACATTAGGATGTGTCACTACTTGTGGTATAGTCTCAAATAACGTTCATAGTGGAGATTTACTGATCCGGGTCAGTTAGATCCACCAATAAAGCCAGTACATATCGTATATCGAGATTTGGTCTGATGGTCTATCCAAATGAATCATGAGTCTTATGAGACTCATATAAACATGTACATGGTCATTTGATGAGTATTGAATGACGCACTGAAAGAATTCCTAATTGATGGCACAATAACATAAATAAAATCTTCCTGAGTTGAGTAACGTATGTGGTACTTTGACAACAGTCACATCACCGGTAAATCTAAACTAGACATTCGTCTGTTCGTTGGGTGTGGAACGATACTCATGATATCTTGTGATGTTGTTGTGATATTTTATATCATACCGCAAGTGTACGGTGTCAAGTTTTAGTATAAATGAGTTTAGAGTGTCGAACCCACATGGATTGCGTTAACTCGCATTAAATACTATAATTGATAATCCTAACTTTATTTAGATGACAATTAACAAAGATTTAATTAAATAAATAAAATATAAAAATATTTAGATAAGAGTGACTAATACGATAGAGATTCTAGATCCTGATTTCACCTAACTGTCGTCTATGTAATCATTATTCAGTTATATTGTTTATAAGTCAAGACTCTGAAAATATCCACTCCCTCTCTCGAGCATCAGTGAAAATATCATCAACTATAGACTTCGATATCTCTATAAAAATCCAGTAGTTAACAACTCATTACGCATTGTGATTCTATATTAACGACTTCAAAGGAACTTATATATTCTCTCGAACTCTATAAAACTCCTAGGTTATATTCTCTAGATCTATTCAAAATCCCCTCTCTCGAGTGATAGGTTTCAAACATATATCATCATATTTGTGGCCAGCAAACACAAAGCATTAAACTAAAAAAAATATAAATAATTCAATAAAACTTCATAACAAAATTAACAATCAAATAACAAGGTTCAATCATCAATTACATCATTCTTCATAATTAAGGAGTTTAGTTCATGACAAAAGATAAAAATAATGAAAATAAAGTCATGAATCTAATGGAAATCATTAGAGTTATAAGAAAGAAAAAAGAAGATAAAACCCGAATTGAATCTCTTCCTCTTCGGATGCCACCACATTCGTCTCCTCTTGTTGCTATTCAATCATCCTCATTGGATCTTTAAAAATATGTATTTTGGTGTTTTGTGCTGTGTATTAGTCTCCCATTTTAAATTGTGGACGAACTAATATATTTATAATAGAGCCCTGGAGTTATTAGGTATCTTAAAAACCCTAATAATTAAGATCTGGAACGCGCGTCAGTATGCATCCCCGCAGCGCCGCGGCGTCTGGACTTGGGCTCGGCCTCTGCCTTTTGTATGTGGTGCGTATCTGCCGAGGGCGCTGCGGCGCCTGGTCATGGCGCTGTGGCGCCCTATTCTCGGCCTTTTGGCTGGGATAATTAATCTTGCAGGCGCCGCGGCGCCAGTGAAGGTTTTCCTTCACTAGTGCTGCATCTTGCTTCCGATGCTCCCGTGCTCGTCCGATGCTTCCTAAAGTTCCCAAAACACTCGTATTTACTCCATTATTGATGTTTTAATGCTTCCTACAAATAAGACATAAAAGAAACTAAAAAATATATTAAATGACTCGAAACATAACAAAATAGTAGGCTAAGAATGCCGAAATAAGTGGGTATAAATCGCACTTATCAGATGTATCTAGAGAAGATCCATCATTCCCATGTGCGGGATTTAGGTATCCGCTTCGCGATCCTTTAAATCTTTAGATGAGGTATATTGTAGAAACGAATTCTAAGTATTTATTTAGAGAATCTTGAATATGTCGAGACATGCCTGAATTGTATATAGTGGAGATTTGACGTTTCTTCTATATCTACAGTATAATTTGGATAGCCTATGATGGAAACTCTATACAATATGTCTAGATCTCAACTTATAAGGTTTAGAGCGATTATATTTTATCGTCATAATTAACGAGTGGGTGAATTACAGACACGAAATGTGTTTCTTGATAGATTTACCTCAACCTAGAAGTCTCACTAATAAAATATACTCGTAGAGAACATGTCAATGTACTTTTGTATCTAATGTGTATTTGTATATGGTGTATAATTTGATAAGATACACATTAGAATTTTGACATATGTATAAAATATTATTTAAATATTTAATTGTTAATTAATTTAATAAATATTTTTTAATTATAAAATATTAATGGAATATTCCATATCAAAGCTGATTATATAATATTTTTTAAATTTGGAAAAATTATAACCATATATGAAAGTGATATTTGGCTTAATTTTGAACATATTTTATAAATATCAAAAATACTAAAATACCCATATCTATATATATTGAAATTTTTGGCCATTAGAGAAACTAGAGAAGAAAAATTATTTCTTCATTTGTTTTGTCTTGAAAAAGCTCAATGATGGAGCTAACGAATTAAGAGTTAGGGTTTATTTCCATCATCAATTGAGAAAAATTGAGGATTTCAAATTTTGAGCATAAATTGGACAAATAAACATGATTAAAGGTAATCTTTTATTTGTAATTTATGTAGAAATTATTTATTTAATTCCAAATTTATATACATATTATTGGATATGTTAATTTCCTAATAATTAATGATTAGAAAGTTAGAAACCTTATTAGAGCCTTAATTTTATGTATGTGTAATTAATTAGGCTTAATTTGGTTGTGTGAGAACCCAATTGTAATTTTAGAGTTGTTAATGCCACTCTATGATGATATAGAATCGTTCTAGAGTGACTTTATGATGGTGACTCTCCTGGGTGTATTTTTGGATTTGTTAATTGCATGAATTTTGAATTAATTTATTGTTAATGTGATTAATTATAAAATTAGTTTAAAAGTGTTCATTTTATAAAATTGAAATATTGTGGATGAAATTGGTCATTTTATAATGTATAGGAAAAATTCTTAAAAATTCAGAATAATTCTGAATGCTTTAGGAAGCGTTTCAAGACTTTTCTGTAAAAATAGTAAAAATATGACTTAGGGGTAAAACTAAAATTTTATGAAATACAAGTTTGATCAGCCACTACTATAGTGACTGAATCATTGTAGCAATGACCTGGTTCAGTTCCATGATTGAACCAGCTTACTGGTTCTCTCGATCGCCTGATTAGTCAAGCCGATAAATCAGTTCACATGTAACTGCAAAAATATTTTCGGAAATTTTTCCCAGGTTACTAATGTGAAATCAAACCTCGATATTTGATAACAATGAGTGATTTAAGTGAAATATGAATAAATTAGCGGTATATAATATCAATTAATTCATCCATATTAAAATATTTTAAAAGTTAATTTTGACCACCGTCACGTTTTTTTCCGCATTTACCCCAACAAAAAAGCTCAATCATTAGTGGAATCTAAGAAGCAAAATACTATTCAGTCATACTTGATTGTACCCCGGATGCAAGTAAGGATGAAAAAATGTCTCTTGTTTTAAGTTGTGTGAATGTTTCAAAAAGTCTAATCTTGGTTAAAGCAGTAAGATATCAAGCTCTTCATATAATAGTGGCTTTAACTTACTTGGCAAACATCAAGGAAAATGTGAAAATAAAGAATGATGCTGAGACGTTAGCAACATATAATATTTAGATTTTGAGTTCTTATTTGGTATGATTTGTTGTATGCTGTTAATAATGTTGTAAAAATTTTCAAAGTGAAGATATCCAGTTAGGGTTAGGATTTTGAACACTGAGGAGGGAAAATTACCTTGATAAATCTGTAGAAAAAATTGAACTCGATTCGATCTACAGCTGTGCCTGATTAAAAAAAAAAAATGAAACTAACAAAATATGTTAGCCAAGTAGTGTTTGTTTGCCGATAAAAACCTTTAGGTTTAGACTGTAGATGGAGAAAGACGAAGGATGAAGATAACCAAATATGCTAGCCATTACAGGAAAGACAAATCAAAATTGAAAAACGTTTACTTGGTTTCATCTTCAATCTGATGTGGGGAACACAAAATTAATGAATGGATGAATTACAGGATTTGCATTAATTACAGACGTTTTGCAATATATGCAGATTGATCAGCCGATTTCTATGGCCATTAATTCAAGCACACTAAATAATTCATCCCCATTCAACTTCATAACAGATGCTGCTAATTGAAGTCTATTAATGTCAAGCTTTATGATTGGCTAACGACTTTAAGTTTTAGGAGCCGGAGAAGTCAAAAGAATTTAATGTTGAATCTTTGGAATGGTCACTGTTTGTAAGAAATTAAAAATAGAAGCTTCAGTTGATTCTTGCTTGGCAATCACCATTGGCAAAAATGTCTTATATTCCACGCACGAATGATAAGTGGCCTATAGGCTCTCTTATGTGATCAGAATATATATTCCTCCAGAAAAAAAGATAACTCCAAGTCCAACCAAAGATCCTTTTTTTTATTAAGTCCTGTAGACAATAAGAGAAGTATTGGCTATGCAAACTTAATGTGACATCACAAACTTGTAATCTTATCTTAAACAACTTGAGATATGATTGATTATTTTAGGCAGCAGCTGTATCACACACAATAATGCGTTTATGAAAGTGTGATTACTGATTAGACTCCATTGGCATCCCTTTCTGCCTACCACCAGTACCAGTACCAGTAGCAGTACCAGTACCAGTACCGCAATTTCTTAAAACAATCCATTCAATTTTCGTATAAATCAGAATTGAAAAATCTTGTTTCCTTTCTTCAGAAGTATAGAGAAAGTAGGTCTGAGGATGTCATGATTGAAGCTAAAGAGATTGCAAGTGAGATGGAAATTGAAAACCTGTTTTCATGGAAAAACTGACAATTCTTAGAAAGAAACAGTTTGATGAATCATTTTATATTCATTAAAATTAATTTATTTTCTCTACACATAATTGAACAAGCTATTTCTTCATTCAAAATCCGGTTTGAATAATTTTATATTTATTTAAAATTAATTATTTTATGTATGTAGTTAATAACATCATCTCTTCTTAAACTAGCTTCAAACAATTTCAGAATTTTGAAGAAAAAATTTCGGTCTTTTGCTTGATTTAGAGAGATTAAAGTCTGTAGATAGAGTAAATTTGAAGAGTTTTTATGTCAATCTTACAAATTTAGTGAAGCATGACGATTTTTTAAATATTGACAATGATGATCTATATCAAGATTTATGAATATTAAGTCAAAATTTACCAAAAGAAATAAAAAGAGCCATAGATGTGTTGAATTATATAAAAGAAGTGGTTGACAGTTATATCCAAATATCCGGATTGCTTATAGGATTGTGCTAACTATACAGGCCATTGTTGCTTATGCAGAACGAAGCTTTTCAAAATTGAAGTTGATCAAATCATATCTCCGATCAACTTTGTCCCAAGAAAGAGTGAGTGGTTTGGTTATATTATCTATTGAAAAGGACATGGTTGAAAAACTTTATTATGTAAGTTTAATTAGTACTTTTGCATAAAAAATAAAAAAAAAAAAAAAAAAAATACAAGATGAATAATTTTCAAGTGATACGAAATATATTAATTCTTATATTACATGTGTTAAATATTAGCTTTTGCGTATAAGATCTTCTAAATTGTCATATATTTGTTTTGTCTATCTATATTTTAGGTATATTTAGTATTTTATATATCTTTTAATTAAATTATATTTGAGTCTCATTATTTTATTTTGCCTTAGACCTCGAATGTTCAGGGCCAGCCCTGATTGAATGTTTGAAGTGTTGTGATTCTCTAATCACTGATGAGTATTTTGTGAGAAAAATAAATACTATCTATTACTACTTGAATATAATTTACAAGTATTACAAAACTTGTACAAAATACCTCACACACTAACTACACTCTCTAAGCTCTCTTACTTGGAGCTTACACTTTAATCTTTCTTTACTTGAAACTTACTTGTTGGGGATGGTTTGAGCTCTCAAATGAACTCCCTATTTTTAGTGAAACTCAAGCTCACTATTACAACAAACTAATGAATGCACCTAAAGCAAACTTGGTGCTTTGCTCCACAAGTAAAAGAAAAAACAAGTACTCCTTGGAAGCTTGCACCAAAAATTCAACAAAGGAGATCCTTCACCTAAAGTAGGTTTGGTGTTTTGCACCATTGTCAAAAATTGGTGATGGTTGTTCTACCAAACTTTGATAATGGTGGTGCCTTTTGACAATGGTGGCAGTGGTGGTTTGCAGTTAGACACTTCAATTCTCCCTATTCAGTTGCATCCGAAACGATTGTCATCTTACAGCTATCCTGATTATGTCACTGCACAACTCTAGCTTTTCCTAAGTGACTACCTTTGTTGATATGTCGATTGTGTCTCTACACAACACAATTCACTGTGCCTCTGTACAGTACTCTTCATTGTGTCTCTGCACAGTACTCTTCTGCCGTATCTCTACACAGCATTTTCATTGTGTCTCTACACAGTACTATTCTATCGTGTCTCTTCACAGCACAGTTCCACTGCCATGTTTCTTCACCCATTTATTCATAAATGTCTTCTTGCCTTGTGGGAAACTCTATGACTCCCCCTCATTGATTATCAAAATATATTCAGATCACAGATATTTGATTGATGGAATCCTGCCTCACTCAGATCTTCTTGTCTGAGATCCACTATTTTCAGGAGGTCTATCATTATCCAAATCTGTGGATGATCCTGCAACATCTAGTGGAGCAGGTTGCAGCTCCTCATGCTAGTTTTTTTTTTTTTTTCATTTCGTAATATCCGATAGAGCGGGTTGTGTCTCCCCCTGCTCGATATCCTCATCTGCCTCCTCTAGTTCTGCTTCTGAAATATCATGCACCCTATCTATGGCCAATTGTGCTGGTGTTGGGTCTGGATTTCTGTCGGCATTGAAATTTAAAGACATCTTGGGCTTCACAATGTCTTCACTTGTCTGGTCTTAAAAAAACTCTACATCATTGCTTCTGATGACCATCTTTTCCTTCAAATCCTATTGTATGTATCCAAATTCTTCATCTCCATAACCTTGGAATATACATAGAGTAGTCATTGCATCGAGCTTCTGTTTGATCTTCTTGGATACATATGCAACGGCTAAGTAGTCGAATACTCTAAGGTGAGAGTATGATGGATTCTTACCAGACCACACTTTCTCCGGAATCTCAAAACTTAATTGTACATATAGTGATATGTTAATCAAGTAGCAGACGGTACAAACAGATTTTCCCCAGAGTGGCTTTGGCAGCTTAGCCATACTGATCATGCTTCTGACTTTCTCCATAATGGTGCGGTTCATTGTTTCAGATACACCATTATGATGTGGGGTGTGTGGAATAGTTCTCTCATTTTGAATGTTGTGTCTCTTGCAGTAGACATCTAACTCATTGAAACTGCACTCACCTTCATCGTCTGTGCGGAGGCACTTCAACTTCTTCCATGTTTCACACTCTACCATGGCATGGAATAGCTTGAACTGATCCATGACATGATCCTTTGTCTTAAGTAAATACACACACATACTTTACGAGAAACATCATCAATGAAAGTCATAAAATACTTGTTATCGCCTAGTGAATTAACCTCCAAGGGACCACACACATCAGAGTGCACCAGACTGAGTAACTATGATCTTCTCTTTGAAGAGAAATTATACGAGACTCTGTGTTGCTTACCAAACAAATAATGATTGTAAAGACCTACTGCAACATCCTTGGTAAGCTCATTTTTGGTCAGGATATACAACATTTTCTCACTCATGTGACCGAGTCTCTAATTCCACAGATTTCGATAAGCCTATTTTTCAGCTACATTGAGACTGTCTGCATAAATCTTCACATGAGTCTTGTATAATATGCCGCAAAGATGTCATCGGGTGACAACCATGGAACCTTTTGTCATTCTCCATGTGTCATTTCTGAAGTGACTGTCATATCCTTGTTTGTAAAGAGCTATCACTGAGAGTACATTCAGCCGAAGTTTTGAACATGCATGACATCCTTCAAAGTTAATGTACACCCGATATTTGTCCGCAATTGAATATCACAAATTCCTACTATCCTAGAGGAACTGATATTTCTCATCTTCACTGAACCAAAGTCTTATGCTTTGTATGTTATGAAGAAATCTCTATGCAGAGTGACGTGGTAGGATATTGCAGTATCTACCACCCACTCAACATCTTGGGCTGAGGTGTGAAGGCATATATTTTCCTACATGGAGCATATCGTTACATCTCATTGGACAACAACTAATGTCTATTATTCATTATTCTTCGGCTGGTGATTGCCTAGGTCTTGCTCTCGTTGCAGTTTTCGGAAATTCTTCTTTAAGTGGTCTTCTATGCCACAATGGTAGCACTTATAGATAGACATCATTACATATGAGGTTCTACCTCTGGTTGTGTTTATGCTTTTTTTCCCTCTTTTTTGATGCTTCCCAGAGTTTTCATGGCAAAGGCTTCTTCCTGTTCTGAGCCAATGACTTTTCTCATGGAATCTTCATTCAACAAGCCATCTTTTACCATAGGCTTGGTAGGTTTTCCTCATGGAGCTGAATTTCTGAGAGTAATCACCAATGTCTCCTAACTATCTGGAAGAGAACTAAGTAGTATGAGGGTTTGTACTTCATCTCACAGCTGTATGTCTACTCAATACAAGAAAATACAGAATAAACAACAGAAATTAGCGACAAAATAATCATTTTCAAACATTCGAAATGGGATAGTGACAGAATTGAAATGGACATTAGCTACGAAATTTAACGACGGGATAAAATTTCATAACTAATAATAGCGGTAATAAAATCACGGGAAAATGGGACGAAATAGCGATGGATTTGCGACTGAATTAGAGATGGTAGAAAATTCTGTCGTACATTTAGTCATAATATGATATTTAGCGATGGATAATTCCATTGCTAAAATGGACATATTAGAGCTGGCAAAATTACAAATCTATATAGCGACAGATTTATAAATCCGTCTCTAAATAGAGACGAAATTATTAATCTATCTCTAAATAGCGATAGATTTGTGAATCTGTCTCTACATATAGAGACAGATTTGTAAATCTGTCACTACCTATTGAGACGGAATTTTAATTCCGTCTCTAAATAGCGACAGAATTAATATTATACCTCAATATGTAGTGACAGAATTAAGTTTCTGTCTCTAAATAGCGACAAAATTTTAAATTCCATCGCTAAATAGAGATAAATAAAAATTCATCGCTAATTGTACTTAAATAAAAAAGATTTCCCTTTCGTTTTCCCCACTCTCTCCTAATCCCTAAATCCCTCAAACTAATTTCTTTGCCTCTCTCAAATTCACTACGCCCTCGGTCTCACTCTCAATCTCGGTCTCACTCTCACTCTCCCTCTAAATCTCAGTCTCACTCTCGCTCATCGTCCTCTGTCTCGCATTCTCACGAATAAGCCAGGTAAAATTGATCCATCTATTGTTGTTTTTCATTTTTTCACTTAATGGGTTTTGTTTGGATCAATTTTCTTTTTCTTTTTATTTTTTCTTTTGACTGAGAAGTTTGGTGAAGGATTGGGTGTTCCTAAACATACCGGTGGCTCGAGGTCTACCATTCAACATTCCATTGATATGGTTAGATTCTTTAAACATGCAAACAAAGGAATGTACTTTTATTAATTCTTTATTTTTTAAACTTATTTATTAATTCTTTATTTTTTAAATAGGAATCTCAGTTGGGACGTGCACCCACAAGCTATGAGGTGTTTAAGTATATGCACAAAGAAGGACGGTATCAAGTAACATTAATATAAATTTTTGTTTATAAATTAAATTTTTCTAATTTTCTCTTTTCAAAATTATTTTTGCTTTCTTATATATATTTTTATTAATGGTAGGCTGCGGTGGAGCAAATGGTAACTATTGCATCTCAGTTTTCAGAGGAGTCTGGTGAGCCTGAGACTCATCTCGACACCAATCGCCTATAATTAGATGTTGTTGGAGTGGATACTAAGAAACGCCGAGTGTACGGTCTCGACTCTCTTGCTGTCACGACCCCCTCCCTAGGGCGGGCCCAACCCTAGAAAGAGGTCCGCTATCAAATTCAGCTCGAGCAATCTATATGTCAACCCACCATTTGATTTCACACAATAATACATCATAAATTACAAATACATGGAATATGCATCAAATACATTGTTTACAACACGTCTTAATAATATACAAGTGACGACTCAAATGTCTGGACCAACCCCAAAATACAACTGTGGCACGTGGATCCAAATCTGGTACTGCTCCTGCTGTGCTCTCGAACTACCTGGAAAAAGCTCAGCAAGTAAGCACTCATTCTCTCATATATATATATATATATATATATATATATATATATATATTAATATATGAAAATATCAGTTAAGATATATAACAGCAATCTCAGACAGAACATACTCACAACAACACATATCACCTCATTTCATCCATCAACTCATCTCAAAATCACATAGTACTCAATATTTCAATTCATAATACAAATATACAATTTATATCTCAAATTAGTATTCACCATTATGTTCACATGCTATCGATTACTCAATCAATTTTCCAACAAACATATATAAATATATATGAAAATAGCATGTTATAATATCATCACAACAATCATCCCACAACAATACAAACATCCATCAAACATGGTTGCTAATCCGGGTCTAGTATAATAGAGGATTGAAACCAATAGGAGAGTACCTCAATGACAACTCCCAAGGTTTCCCAACCATATCAACTCATTATATGTGAGTGAAATATAAACAATGGGGGGAAGTCCCCGTATACCCACAAATAAAAAATCAATGGAATAGTACCTCAATGACAACTTCCAAGGTTTTCCATCATCTCATACCACCTGATGTATCATCACATCTATCTCCGACCACTATTATACAAAACCCGGCAGCATAGCACAACAGCACACATCATCAAACACAATCACATCTCACATCCAATCCATCAATCTCATCTCAATAATCATGATTTCATATTTATCATGCTTTCAATATCTCGATATCATATCTCAACAAAATATAAATAATATAAATATATATGTATATAATATGCCATTATATTTATATATACCGACTCTCACAACAACCATCAATCAACAAACAATATGTTAAGAGAATCACCACAGAGTGTACTTACCTCTATCTATGCAAATGCTCTGAATAAATCTATATTCTCTCCAAGAATCGAGCTCCAACGATCTCCAAATCTCTCAAAGAAAGATCCACTGGTCAGCAAACCTCTCAAGGATCACAGTGACGGCTTCGAAATTTGCTGATACGCTTAACGAGGCAAGCGGGCCCCACAACGAAGATCGGGCCCCACATCCAAAAAGAGGACCCCACAATCAGATACTTTCAATGGTGGATATATATACCAAAACACTCGTATAATAGAGAGGAACGAACTGATATGTTTGGATCACCGATCCAACGGTCAGATCTCAAATTCTAGTAATATTCCCGAATTGCCGGTAATTACAAAACGGAAAACAACCCAAACGACGTCCGATCAGGAAGTGACCACTGGCGTTGGAAAGATCTCGGCCTGAAAAGTGCCCACTCGCCGGAGGTGACGTCAGAAGTGATTGGAGGTGGCCGGAAAATACAGAAACAACGGCGATGAACCGTCCTCTTCCGGCGGCGCGTGAAGGAGCGTCTGGCGTCCGTTCGACTTGATCTCGGCGGATCTGGAAAGCTGACGTCGGCAGCTTTCCGATGGACCGGCGTGTGGCTGAAGATGACCGGCGGAGGAGCGGCGGCGGCGACTTCAAGTTTAGGCAGAGAAAGAGAGCTGTGGGAGAGAGAAAAATAGAAGAGAGAGAATTTTTTTTTTTTAATCTTTGCTTTTCCTTTTGCTCACGCATTTGACTCTCTCTCTCTCTTATAAACTTTCAAAAGCAAAACTTTTATCAAATAAATATTTTTTTTTTGCCAGCTAACACACACAATCTCACAATCTACCCACCTTACAAAAATTTCATCCCCGAAATTTCTAAATCTTCAAATAGTTCTGGATACTTCTCCTTCAAATCCCGTTCCACTTCCCAAGTCGCATCCTGAATGTGATGATCAGTCCACAAAACCATGACAAGAGAAATAAATCTGGATCTTAACCCTCGAATCTTTTGATCTATGATCTCCACGGGCTGATCTTCGTATGTCAAGCTCTTGCTCAGGCCCAACGGTTAACTTTCTAAAATGTGACAATAGTTTGGTACAAACTTCGCTTAGAACCAATATACGAATCACTTTATGAATCCTTTCTAATTCCGATGGTAATGCTAGATGATACGTCATTTTTCTACTCTCTTCAAAATCTCAAAAGAACCATTACAGCTCGAAGAAGACGTTCTCTTCCGGCCAAACCTCAATACTCCCTCCCAATAAGAAATTTTCAAGAATAATGTATCCCCAATTTGGTACTCGAGATCATACCCCCTACTGTTTACAAAACTCTTCTATCGATTCTACTCAACCAACGGTCTCGCTCGGAATAATATGATCCTTTCAGATATCACATCCCCCAAGCCTGAGCCATGAATCTGTCTGTCTCCAATCTCGCCCCAATAAACAAAAGTACTAAATCGCCTCTCTTGTAAAGCCTTAAATGAAGTCATGGTGATCCTAGTCAAAAAGCTATAGTTATAGGCGAACTCGACGAATGTCCAATCACACGATCTCAATAAATCTTCCAGCATCTGAATAGTCTGCTCTGACTACTCGTCAATCTGATGGTAAAATGAGGTGCTAGTAGAAATCTTTGATCCTATAGTCTTCAGGAAATTCTGTCGAAAATGAAAGGTAAATCCGAGAACTCTATCTGATACAATCGATAAGGGTACACTATATAATCATACAATCTGCTTCACGACTAAATATCACTAGTCTCTCTGGTCCTCACGTAACTCGAATCGCTAGAAAATGAGCAGACCTATACAATCGATTCCCTACTACACACATTGCATCATACCGCGTCCTCGACAACCGTACCACACAATCCATCACGATATTTTCCCATGGCCACCCAGGTCTAATTAAAGACTGGAGTAATCCAACTGGTTGTTGATGCTCTCCTATATCCTACTGGCAACTAAACACCGAGATATAAACACTTAAATCTCTCTCAGTTTTCATATAATAATGATTATCGTGTGCCTCATCCAAGATCTCTCACTTGAGCTTTCTAGTAAATGGTATCACGACTTTATCACTAATAATTATACATTCTCTGAACTCAATCTGAAAGTAGTAATCTCATTCATTCCAATATCTGCCCTCCATTTTCCACATTGGTTAAACCACTGGTGCTATAATAAATCTATCTAACAGTGTGTGTCGAACCTTCGTATAAACAAGAATACTCATACTATCGAACATTCCAAAAGTCAAACATAGTAATGTCATCTCCTCAGAGATTCTCTGTCTAACTCTCAAAAATTGATCACATTCTTCCTACTCGGTGTATCAGTAACTTCATTGACATTTCATTAACATTTCAAGGATAATAATCAATAGTACAATCATAGTCACTTTGAAACTCTAACCAACGTACCTATCTCCAGAATTCAGATATTTCTGAGTGGAAACATATTTCAAACTCTAACGATCACTATACATCTGAAACTCACCATCATATGAATAATGCCTCCAATTATTATTATTATTTTAACATGTGTCACAACTTACAATCCAACTATCTTGTTTCCTAAAGAAAAGGCTCCACTTAGGGTCCCGCACAGACATCAGCTGTAAAGAGACTTTAGCAATTTACAAAAAATCCACCTCCTTAAGATTCCCACTACTGAAAAGAGGATTTCGAGGTCCCTCATATTTCCGCTTTACATCTTGTCATCGCGACAATTATTATCATTTCCAATTATGCATGGATACTGTGAAAACGTCTTTTCACGAAGAGATTATTGCCATCACTCCCTATAAAGAGATGCATAAGTTCTTAGGGAATTACTCAAATTTCTTTCATGGCATCCTCCTCTACCAATCCTAACCCCTGTTCAAAATCTGTCAGAGCTAAGGTGATATACCAAAAGCTTTGTAAATGGCCAGTCATAGATCGTGCAGTTATAGACTCTAAATATGTTCGAGACCTTTGGAGAGATATCTATAAATGTCTCAATGAAGATCCATCCGTTCTTTTGCCCAAAGAGATTGCAATGAATATCATGGCAAGAGTTCCTACAAACTTCTTGAGATGGTGTTACATTCTTAGAACCATTTGGGATGGAAAAACAGATGGTTTATTCCAATATAAAAATAATTCAGCTATTGTTCACTGTGGATATCACAGATTCCACTCCACAGTATTCATCAACAGTCACGATTTCTTCAATCATTGCCAGTGGAGTCTCGGTACATTGTTTGAACTCGGTTTCCTAAATGGATTTATTCTTGGACCAAGTCCAATCCAGCCCAACTATCTTGGTATCTCAGAAGATAGCCTTGGTGAGCTTCATCCATTCATTAGTAATATTTTGTATCGATGGTATAAACGCCACAAAAGTATTACTGTCTGGATCGAAACTATTACCCCAGAATGGTCGAATGACTATTCGCTTGTTTACCACCCAATTTATCTTATAAGAATCATACCATCCCGTCAACTCACTGATTGGAGACTCACAAGTTGGCCATCTAGACCGAAACTTAGATTTTACTATGGATATGATGATATTTTCCCAGCAGATATTACTTTTCGTCATTCCTGTGATCTTAGGGCTCTATCCGCAGACTCAGTCCGTCGAAGTCTAGAAAACAGTACCAATGATAAAGACTGGCAAATTTTCACTACTATCGAAGAATCATATAGAAGTATCGTTCAAGGCTACAACAAAATCAAGTTTCCTGACAGTCTCGAAATCCAAGTCATCGACGGTCTCATTCATATGTCTCTACGTGCTAAACGCAAATGGGAAGATTATCAATTCGAAAATGATCCTGTCCTTGCGACGCAACCAAGTTGTTATATTCCATAATGTAATTATAAATTTTATATTTTGTTGCTTTGCTTGGTATTATAGCGTTTGCTTACTCATACAAAAGTGTCAATAAAATCTTCTTCCTTCTTTCTCAAACACCAAAATTCTAATATCTTCGACTTGCTCACTCACGAAAATGTTCTAACTACTACAGAAAATTCACATTAGGTACAACTGTAGAAATCTTGTCAGATACGACTACGGAAATAGCGAAAAGGGCAATTGTCGAAACTACTGAAGGTATAAGTCTAAACTCCTCATTATCCTCAACAACTAGCGGTATACCAGACAAAGCTATATCCATTTCAATAGCTATAAACTAAACGTGAGGTCTCTCTACATTATTACACATCATTCTTACGTATCGTCAAACTATCATTTCCCACGTTGAGTACCAGTACCACGGCCACGTCCAGACATTTTACTACGGACACAAAACTACCCTTTTAATACCCTCATCTAATGCAACATGTCTACAGAACCTAAAACCCTAAGCTCTGATACCAAATCTGTCACGACCCCCTCCCTAGGGCGGGCCCAACCCTAGAAAGAGGTCCGCGATCAACTTCAGCTCGAGCAATCTATATGTCAAACCCACCATTTGATTTCACACAATAATACATCATAAATTACAAATACATGGAATATGCATCAAATACATTGTTTACAACACGTCTTAATAATATACAAGTGACGACTCAACAAACCTCTCAAGGATCACAGCGACGGCTTCGGAACTTGCTGATACGCTTAACGAGGCAAGCGGGCCCCACAACGAAGATCGGGCCCCACATCCAAAAAGTGGACCGCACAATCAGATACTTTCAACGGTGGATATATATACCAAAACGCTCGTATAATCGAGAGGAACGATCTGATATGTTCGGATCGCCGATCCAACGGTCGGATCTCAAATTCTAGTAATATTCCCGAATTGCCGGTAATTACAAAACAGAAAACAACCCAAACGACGTCCGATCAGGAAGTGACCAATAGCATTGGAAAGATCTCGGCCTGAAAAGTGCCCACTCACCGGAGGTGACGTCAGAAGTGATTGGAGGTGGCCGAAAAATATAGAAACGACGGTGACGAACCGTCCTCTTCCGGTGGCGCGTGAAGGAGCGTCTGGCGTCCGTTCGGCTTGATCTCGGCGGATCTGGAAAGCTGACGTCGGTAGCTTTCCGATGGACCGGCGCGTGGTTGAAGATGACCGGTGGAGGAGAGGCGGCGGTGACTTCAAGTTTAGGGAGAGAGAGAGAGCTGTGGGAGAGAGAAAAATAGAAGAGAGAGAATTTTTTATTTTTTTACCTTTGCTTTTCCTTTTGCTCACGCATCTGACTCTCTCTCTCTCTTATAAACTTTCAAAAGCAAAACTTTTATTAAATAAATATTTTTTTTTGCCAGCTAACACGCACAATCTCACACTTGCATTGCTTTCATATCCAGATTCGTTACGTGGCTCAGGCATATCATACTACGGTATGACTTTTGATGATACAATTGAGCAGCAGGTACAAGAGCGAGTTATGATTGAGATGCAGATTATGCAACAATGATTGGATGAATAGTAACGAAAGAGAAATGAAGAGATGCACCGACCAGAGGAAGAGCAGCGGAAGAGGAATGAAGAGGTGATTGATCTCAAATAGAAGATGGCAGAGATGGAGCGGTATTTTTGGATGATGAGAGACTTGAGTTCACAGCATTCCTCTTCAGGTCCATCTTATCCTCCAACTAATTGTGAGCAGACAAATAATGATGATTAATTTATATGTATTTTTTTATATTGTACTTTTTAAAACATTATAACATTTTTATAATAAAATTTTAATTTTACTATTTGTTTTGTTTATTTATAATTTAAGTAATGAAAAGATTTATTTGATAATTTTACTAATATTAATAATATTATTTAAAAAATTAAAATAAAATTAATTTCTTTAAAAATTTAAATTTTTATTTTTTTTATAACAAATGAAATTTCCCTACGTAATTAGAAACGAAAATTTATGTTTCTAAATAAGACGGAACATCTAGTGATAGACTTAAATTTTCCATCGCAAGTCAGAGATGGAAACATTCGTCGCTAAATAGCGACTGAAATTTCCGTCTCAAATAAGAGACGGACTTTCCGTTTCTAATTAACAACGAATTTTTCTGTCTCTAATTAGAGACAGAATTTTCTTCGCTAGTTAGAAATGAAAAATAAACCATAGCAACTGCTTCTCTAATAAGATACATATTTTTCATCGCTAATTAGAGACAGAATATCTTCTGTCGCTAAATTTAGAGATAGAAAAAAATTTCCATCGCTATTTGTTTGGCGACCAGAGAAATAGAAACGAAAATTTCGCATATCTGTTATGTCACTAATCATGATTTAGCGACAAAATAGAAACAGATTTTTTCCATCGCTAACTCACTGTTTTCTTTTAATGACTACAGACAGTTGATGTAACATCCTGCCTAGGCCAGGATGCTACCGGCAGGAGACAGGCTAAACCCATCTCCATAAGCCTCTGATTCTAACAAAATTTCGGCATGATGTATGCAGAACATCATGCAACCTGGCTTATAGCCAGCATCCAAATACAACATAATCATCAAATCTCGACCTCGGGTCGATATCTCAACATCAAGGCCTCAGGCCTGAACTCAATGAACAAAATACAAATACTTGGCCTCCGGCCAGAACTCAAAATAAACTATGTTATTACAAAACTATTACATATGAGATACAAAGCAAATATAAATACTAAGAGCCGTGAGGACCCATAACTTGACCTAGGACTCAAAGACACCCTTGACTGCAAATGGGGCGATCCACTGCCTTCAAAGTCTTCACCGAAACTCTGCTGGTTCTATATGACAGCTACAGACCTACAAAACTAACAAGCTGTGGTGGTGTGAGTCATAATGAATCAGTAAGTAATCATGCTCATATCTTGAGCGTCAAACACAAACAAGTTATGAATTATTAATATGTATTAGTAAACATGTTATAAATTACTTCTCCTCTCTAACTAACTATACGTAAACTTAATCATGTTTATTGTTTATACTTTCTAACATCCATAATCTAGTCATTGGGTTTTCATAGTTCCATCTACTGTGTCCAGTCCTATTATGTTTCCACTGTATTACTCTGATATCTTTCCACTTTTCTATATACTTGTTTCTAATCTAGTTCCGACATTTATTATAATTATCTTTCTTTGATATCATTGAAATATCATCAAATCGGTTTATTAAAAAATTCTTTCTATTAAACATCCAACAGATTAAAATCAGCCATATAAACATGTATATAAGACCATATGATCATACGCCAATATCTTAACAATTGTTCATTCCATGTGAACGTATACTACACATAGGCTTTAATCACAAATATATATATACAACTTTGTTATATTACTGATTTCGAACCAGGCTAAATTTCTTAAGTATTCAAAGCATGAGTTACTTACCTGGCTAAGCGAATGCCAGCGATCCGGGTCCGATCTGTCAAACAAGTAATAACGCAAGGTTAATACCGCTATTTGCGGAACTTTCAACTTATCTATAACAACTACGGTTTCCTCGGAAAACCCGAATCATCTCCGATACTACGGTCTAAACTTCATTACTCTAGTACATGCTTACATGATATTCTAAACTAGCTAGATGGGTCATATTCTCATTTTACGCGTGTGCGGTAAAATTACGGAAAAGTTTCCGCAAACACTGCGGAAGGGTCTCGAACCCTCTGAACTAATCCAGAATTACCTAATTACCCTCGCAATATCATTCTAATACTATTTCCTTGATTATGATAAACTACGCTCAGTCGCGCGAGAAACTTCGTTTTACCGGAAACTCGCTAATTCTACCAGATCGATCAAATCTAATCCGCTACTCCTCGGATTCTACCACATTTATCGTTTTAACATATAAAGACATGTCCAATTCATTTCATGCAAATTCGTTACACTACGAAACTACCAGAAATATGCGAATACAAATCGATACAATTTGAAATATGAGATTTTGAACGGAAGGTCGTACCGAAGTTCCGAGGCCATATTCGGACTCCCCTCGGCCATACGAACGCGCTGGTGTCGATGGAATTCCGATCGGAGCTACTGTTCACATGGGTCTACTATTCATCTGTGACTTCTTCTCTCATTTTGCATGATTCTGGCCGCTGTCCGGCGAATCTGCATCCGTACACTCGTAGTACTCGTCGAGAGCTTCAATTTGGTAGGTGGCACGGCTCGTGAAACGGCCCGACGAGCCGGGATCGGGAAACCCATGGGCGCCTCTTCCACCTCTCATTCTCGCCGTTTCTGGCGTCATCACTGTCGCCCCGGCCACTCAAGTGGGCGTCGTGGTCCGGCGCTTCATCCTGGCTGGTCGCGCCGGCCGGCGGCGACCGGCAGGCCGCCGGCCCGACCAACAAAGTAAAAAGGCGATTTGGACGTTGGGGATCGGGTGGGGATAATTTGGGGTTTTTGTGCCATTTTCGTAATTACTCAAAACTGCAAGGCTTTATATAATGCCCTGGAAAATATCATTTTAGTCCTCGCGAAAATAACAAAACAGCCCAGGTTCTAGAGTCTTCTGGAATATCACAATTTCAGAGCCCTTTTGATGCGATTCTCGAAAAGTGTTCAACACGAAATTTGTTCGTCTCGGAAAAACGAGTCCAATGGTCTAAAAATCAGCTCGATCAGAGTTCGTTTGCTCCTTCTGTGGTCAAAATAGTAAACTTTACGTGTTTTTCGAAAATCGCGTAATCGGCTTTTGATCCCACGCGTTTTCCAACGCGACGAAAATTCATAAAATAATATTCCAACTCATATAGCCTCACTTAAACTCTTTTTCTTTTCATCATCATAATGCTCCGAGACTATAATATCGGTCCGAAAATCTGAGATGTTACATTCACCCCTCCTTATAAAAATTTCGTCCTTGAAATTTCTCCATCCCTATAACTGCTGATCCGAACCTTGTCGAATGTGCGAAAACTATCTTTCTCTACACTTCACTGATATCTCTTCTCTGCCTCAACTGTAAACTAGCCACTATCTATAAACTACAATCCATAATGGCTCATCCACGGCTTTAAACTAGCTATACTGGTCTGATTCTCAATTCTAACTATACTGATCTGATTCTTATCTCTAGCTGTCCTGTTCTGGTTCTGATCTCGAATCCTCTGGCCTCACAAGGGCCCTATACTGGTACCGCCAAGTTCTTGCTAATTCTCTTATTTAAAACAAGCGTAACTGTACTAACTTAATCTATTCTTTTCCCATGCAGAGATAGCTAACTTATACACATAAATCGAGTCACCCATGGACTCAAATCAAACAAGCAAAGCACTGAATAATAGAATCAATCATATCAAACAATCATAGAAGATACATACAAAGACCTACGTGGTCTTTACCAAACGGAAGACAATCTACGACAGCTGGATCCCCACAATTGCAGTCACTGACTTCTAAACCATGCTGCTGACTATGACTATTAAACCATGCTCTGATACCACCTTTGTAACATCCCGCCTAGGCCAGGATGCTACCGGCAGGAGACAGGCTAAACCCATCTCCATAAGTCTCTGATTCTAACAAAATTTCGGCATGATGTATGCAGAACATCATGCAACCTGGCTTATAGCCAGCATCCAAATACAACATAATCATCAAATCTTGACCTCGGGTCGATATCTCAACATCAAGGCCTCAGGCCTGAACTCAATGAACAAAATACAAATACTTGGCCTCCGGCCAGAACTCAAAATAAACTATGTTATTACAAAATTATTACATATGAGATACAAAGCAAATACAAATAATAAGAGCCGTGAGGACCCATAACTTGACCCAGGACTCAAAGACACCCTTGACTGCAAATGGGGCGATCCACTGCCTTCAAAGTCTTCACCGAAACTCTGCTGGTTCTATATGACAGCTACAGACCTACAAAACTAACAAGCTGTGGTGGTGTGAGTCATAATGACTCAGTAAGTAATCATGCTCATATCTTGAGCGTCAAACAAAAACAAGTTATGAATTATTAATCTGTATTAGTAAACATGTTATAAATTACTTCTCCTCTCTAACTAACTATACGTAAACTTAATCATGTTTATTGTTTATACTTTCTAACATCCATAATCTAGTCATCGGGTTTTCATAGTTCCATCTATTGTGTCCAGTCCTATTATGTTTCCACTGTATTACTCTGATATCTTTCCACTTTTCTATATACTTGTTTCTAATCTAGTTCCGACTTTTATTATAACTATCTTTCTTTGATATCATTAAAATATCATCAAATCGGTTTATTAAAATATTCTTTCTATTAAACATCCAACAGATTAAAATCAGCCATATAAACATGTATATAAGACCATATGATCATACGTCAATATCTTAACAATTGTTCATTCCATGTGAACGTATACTACACATAGGCTTTAATCATAAATATATATATATATAATCATGCTATCATACTTCAATGTTAACTGTATACATCTCAGATGAATTACTAACATATATAATTCATATGCACGTAGTGTATACTATATAAAACTTTAACATACTATGCTTTTTTTAGAAAATACTCTTTGAAAATTCTTTCTGAAATACTATTATCTGAAAGTTTCTTTCTAAAAATTCTTTGCTGAAAACCTTACTTTTACTTTCTCTTTCTAGAAAAGCTCTTTTTGAAAACTGTAAACTGTATTTGGGGTATCTGCTGAAAACTGGCGCATAGGGGCGTTACGTATCGCCGTCCCCCCATACGTCCTAAAGCTAAATATGCAAATCCATGACATTGGGGCGTTACGTATCGCCGTCCCCCAAAGCATGCCATACCTGCCCTGAAACTAGTGGTCTTGGGGCGTTACGTATCGCCGTCCCCCAAGCCACAACTAGAACTGGGGTTGCAAATCTATGCTACCGCCCAAGCTCTGAACTGGAGATCAGGTACACGATCCTATGCCGCCATTCTGTCTCAAAAACTAGGATCTAGGGGCGTTACGTATCGCCGTCCCCTAGTCCTCTACATGTGCACATGTCTCTGTCCGTCAATTCCATCTCCGTATCTCAAGTTATATACTGGGGTGAGGTTTTACCTCATGCCCCGAAAACCATAAAATCATAATCCATATCATAAAACCGTAGAAATATTTCGGAAAATATTTCTTCCAAATGAGAACACTTAGAACTTTTCTTTTAAAAGAATTTGCAACTTTTCTTTAAAACACTTTAAATTTCAAAAACACTTTTAACTGTAACTCAATTTCTGAAAATCTTAACACATACATATGCATATGCATTAATGCATTTCTCCTACTCCTTTTTACTATGGTCATGATTCTATCTATAATAATCGTATAAATTATATGCTCAGAATATCAACAGAATGCTTGCTCAAACTAAAACATGCTAAATTCATCTTACATTCATACATGTCTATATTTATCTATACATGCACACATTCTTTATCATTCTTCTACTTTCTCATGTCATAACTTTCGTATGTCCTCATGCAATGCATATACTACTCATCCATACTCTCTGTCACCTTATGTACATATATCAATACTTATGTTACTAAACACATGAACCAATATGCTCATTACAGGTTTGCATTTTACATAAGTTTTCTAGTTATTTCTAGCATCCTTGCTTTCACACATAACTTATTTTATCACTAATATATCTATAGTTATCTCATTTATATCTTTAATTTCATTCCCTAGAGTGTAGCTTTTCTACAACCCCCAAACCCAAGTCTCAATATATACATGTATTCATAACCATAACATCAACCATATGCTTTATCCATCTATATAAATACATATACTGATTTATATCTAGATATGTGTCTCTTTATTTCTATGTACTCATACTTGTCTTTACTTTAATATATATGTGTTTATATATATATATATATATATATATATATATATATATATATATATATATATATATATATCTATATATATATATATATATATATATATATATATATATATTTAAATATATACTTGTAGCCGCTTGTTAACATGTACATGAGTATATCGATACACTTACTTCTTCCTTCTACGTGCCTCTTTATATGTATCCAGGTTTCATACTTATAAATATATACAACTTTGTTATATTACTGATTTCGAACCACGCTAAATTTCTTAAGTATTCAAAGCATGAGTTATTTACCTGGCTAAGCGAATGCCAGCGATCCGGGTCCGATCTGTCAAACAAGTAATAACGCAAGGTTAATACCGCTATTTGCGGAACTTTCAACTTATCTATAACAACTACGGGTTTCCTCGGAACACCCGAATCATCTCCGATACTACGGTCTAAACTTCATTACTCTAGTACATGCTTACATGGTATTCTAAACTAGCTAGTTGGGTCATATTCTCGTTTTACGCGTGTGCGGTAAAACTTACGGAAAAGTTTCAGCAAACACTGTGGAAGGGTCTCGAACCCTCCGAACTAATCCAGAATTACCTAATTACCCTCGCAATATCATTCTAATACTATTTCCTTGATTACGATCAACTACGCTCAGTCGCGCGAGAAATTCCGTTTTACCGGAAACTCGCTAATTCTACCGGATCGATCAAATCTAATCCGCTACTCCTCAGATTCTACCACTTTTATCGTTTTAACATATAAAGACATGTCCAATTCATTTCATGTAAATTCGTTACACTACGAAACTACCAGAAACATCCGAATACAAATCGATACACTTTGAAATATGAGATTTTGAACGGAAGGTTGTACCGAAGTTCCGAGGCCATATTCGGACTCCCCTCGGCCATACGAACGCGCCGGTGTCGATGTAATTCCGATCGGAGCTACTGTTCACATGCATCTACTATTCATCTGCGATTTCTTCTCTCATTTTGCATGATTCTGGCCGCTGTCCGGCGAATCTGCCTCCGTACACTCATAGTACTCGTCGAGAGCTTCAATTTGGTAGGTGGCACGGCTCGTGAAACGGCCCGACGAGCCGGGATCGGGAAACCATGGGCGCCTCTTCCACCTCTCATTCTCGCCGTTTCTGGCGTCATCACTGTCGCCCCGGCCACTCAAGTGGGCGTCGTGGTCCGGCGCTTCATCCTGGCTGGTCGCGCCGGCCGGCGGTCGGCAGGCCGCCGGCCCGACCAGCAAAGCAAAAAGGCGATTTGGGCGTTGGGGGGTCGGGTGGGGATAATTTGCGGTTTATGCCATTTTCGCAATTACTCAAAACTGCAAGGCTTTATATAATGCCCTGGAAAATATCATTTTAGTACTCGCGAAAATAACAAAACAGCCCCTATTCTAGAGTCTTCTGAAATATCACAATTTCGGAGCCCGTCTAATGCGATTCTCGAAAAGTGTTCAACACGAAAGTTGTTCATCTCGGAAAAATGAGTCCAATGGTCCAAATATCAGCTCGATCGGAGTTCGTTTGCTCCTTCTGTGGTCAAAACAGTAAACTTTATGCGTTTTTCGAAAATCGCATAACCGGCTTTTGATCCCAAGCGTTTTCCAACGTGACGAAAATTCATAAAATAATATTCCAACTCATATAGCCTCACTTAAACTTCCATTCTTTTCATCATCATAATGCTCCGAGACTATAATATCGGTCCGAAAATCTGGGATGTTACAGTTGATTTACAGGCTTTGGAACTCATTAGTGTATTCTGTAATGAAAGTCCCACTTCGTAGCTTCAAACTACCAAACGCCTCATTAACAGAGCTTTATTCCGAGATGTCTTGGCCTGGTACTTGCCTTCCAGCTTCATCCATATTTCGTAAGCATCTGTATTAAGTGCTAAGTGGTGGAAGACAATGTGGTTGATCCACAACTTAATCTGACCGAGAGTTCTGTTGTCGAGTTTATTCTAGTCACTCTCTTTGACATAATCTTATCTCACTCCCTTCACCTCGATCATATCAAACAAATCTTTGCAGCATAAATAATCTATCATCCGAGGCCTCCAGAGGGAGTAATTGGTTGTTGTCATCTTGATCATTGCATTAGAAGAGGAATATTCCATTTTCATTTTAAGTTTAAAGTTTAAAATGAAAATAGGATAAAATCGAGACTGATTTTCACAAATCGGAGGTCACAATTACGTCCGGAACGATCGCAAATGATGGATTTGACTATTCATTAGTCCAAATCCCAAATCCAACACTGGGGCTGATTTGTAAATTTCTTAACTTTCTAGGGCTAAAATATAAATTTCGGACTTTGGGGAGCTCAATGATATTTACCAGGCATGTTGACATGGCATACATGTTTATGTTGACGTGGAAGAAATGGGACCGGATTCGTGACGTGGCTGACACATGTTGATGATATGAAAAATGACGTGTCAGACATTTGTTAACGTGGCTGATAACATGTCGATGACTGTGCGCTGACGTATCGTTGAGGTGTCTTATGACTGTACACTGATGTGGTTGATGACTGTTCACTGATGTGGTGATGACATTACGCTGATGTGGTGTCGACTGTGCGGTGATGTGGATCGTCTTCAACCTCTGGAGCGCGTGGCGAGGTGTATGCGCGTGGAGGTGCATTGGCAGTTCTCTAACGGGCGCATGCGGCTTCCCTGGATCTCCGTTTGATCATAAAAAAATACCACTGTGTTCGTCTCGAAGTGAACCAGCTGATGGTATGCTCAAAATTGATTTTTGAGAACTTTCCTGAAACCTAAATTTTCCGCACCAAGTTTCGTTCTTCACCACCAAGATCCCCAACGTATAACCAAAGTTACTTATACCATTTTTTGTGATTCTCTGATCACTGAAGAGTGTTTTGTGAGGAAAAATAAATACTCTCTATTACTACTTGAATAGAATATACAAGTATTACAAAACTTGTATAAAAAACTATACACACTAACTACACTCTCTAAGCTACTTACAGCTTACATTCTAAGTTTTCTTTACTTGAAGCTTACTTATTGAGGATGATTTGAGCTCTCAAATGAGCTCTCTATTTTTAATAAAACTCAAGCTCATTACTACAACAAACTAATAAATGCACTTAAAGCAAACTTGGATATTTACTCCATAAATAAAAGAAAAAACAAGCACTCCTTGGAAGCTTGCACCAAAAATTCAACAAATGAGATCATCCACCTAAAGTAAGTTTGGTGTTTTGCTCCATTGTCAAAAATGGTGATAGTTATTCTACCAAACTTTGATAATGGTGGTGTCTTTTGCTAAGAATTGCAATGGTAGTTTGCAGTTGGACACTTCAAGAGGCTCTCCCTTCCAAATCTCTCATCCTCTCACAACCGGCAAGGCAGCAGCAAATTACGGCAGCCGCTATGGAATCTCATGAAACGGCGACGACAGGAACAATGATAGTGGCACTGGAGTCCGATTTTGGTGGGTTGGGGGGGGGGGGGGGTTGAGCTCTCTGATTTTGATTTAGATATGGAAATTTGGCTTCTGGGGAAGATGGGGATATTTTAGTCCGAACAATATTTCTTTAGTCAATAAAAATATAATTATAAAAATAGGTTATTTTTTATATTGATAAAGCTTTTGGGTTATTTTTATAATTTATTTTCCCCTGATAACTATTAACTAACTGCAAAATGATTAAAATAAAACATGAACTTCTATGTAGTAATTGCGTCATTATATTGAATTTAATTTAATGATAACTTGATTAAATCCCCATTTTACAAATGCAGAGGTTTATATTTGAGAGCCACTAAAAGAAAAAAAGATTGTAGTAGTTATCAAGTATGAAAATTCGCATTCATTTATTAATAAATAAAATAAAATAAATCATTTATTAATGTGGAGAGGGAAATTAATTAAATTTTTAATGAAACATAAATTATGTTAATATGTTATTATATCACTAATGATAGGTTACCGGGTAAAGGAATCTAACGCTAAAATATTATTTCGACTGAAACGACCTTTTTTTTTTTTCCTGTTCAACCCAATTTGTTTTTCATAACCAACTTAAATAATGTAATAAGGTCTTTGCAACTATTAATACTATTATTATTAGTCAACCCAGTAGTTGCAAGATTTTTATTTTTTATTTTTTTTAAATACATTACAAATCTGTAAATATATAATTTAAAATTTATTGGGACATTGAATGCATATAATTATAGCATAATCCAAAGTTTACGTTTAGAGAGTAACTCTTTCTCTACATTAGAGATATATCTACTTTCACTAATATTTAGAGAGGAAACAGCTCTCAATTTTGGGAGAATATAATACAGTATACAGTTATTAAGAGAGTAAGAGTAAGTAGTTGTGAGTTAAGCATTTAATTTATTTCTTAAAAATTTTATTATTTTAAATTAAGAGACAGCTGGACTTATGTACAATTACTATGTAATACAAGTACTAATAATTGCAATCCCACAATACCTTGTTTCAGTTCGTTTACGTATAAAAATGGGTTGAATTTCAAAAAGCTAAAATTCCACATTGGAAAACTTTGGTGGAGCAATAATGAACCCTTTCTTGGTGGAGACAAATTGTGGGGGTCGATTTTCCAAGTAATCTTGCAAGTTCAGCAAAGCACCATTTCATGATCATAAAATATTGGAACCAAAAATTAATTATCCGCAAAAAAATAACTTTTATAAATCAATTTTCAAAATACAACCACAAATGGTATTAAGATGCATGTAATGTCAGCCTAATATTTATCCTGAGATTCAACTCTTTGGAACTTTGAGTGGAGCACCAATTTTCCTTTTGTGAATAGTGGGTTTCAATTTATTTATTTATTTATTTTTTTTCCATCAGTTCTGCGCATGTTTAGTGGCGCACTTTTGTAGTCCTTGTTTGCGGAAATAAAAAATTATGGAAATAAATGACAGCTGCATAGGAAGCAGATAAAATTGCTTCAACCTAATTCTATCAAGATATTACATCTGTATTTTATGAAAATTTGAATTCATAAAAACAATCTATATTGAGGATAAATTCGCAAGATGGATTTTGATGATATAATACTAGAAGACTTCGATGCACGTGTGCGGACATTATAAGAAAATGTCGAAGTACGTTAGTCATGAAGAGCAAATGAATATGAAGACTAGCGCATATTGAGGAAATTCTTGTATGGTTTTAGCTTATGGTTCTTTTTGTAAAGTGAGTTGTTTATTTAAGTTTCTAAACTTGTAGGACATATGCACATTCATTTAGATGCATTAGGGTCATATGCAAAATGCTTTTAATCTTCAAATCCTGCATTTTGACACTGAGACCGACATATCGATTCATGAGACCAGCATACCGGGGTCTTAGACCTCATTGACATGCTCTCTAGAATCAGTCTCATTCATACCGGCCTGAATACCAGCATCAATACTGATGTCCCTGAACATAAATAGGTCTCTGGAACCGGCATAAACGATACCCGTGAGCCTCAGTGTTTTGTATAGATATTGGAACCGACATGATACATAATAGTGTACATACTGGTGAATATATATGTTTTGCATGCTCTCCGAAACTGGCACGATACATACCGGTCTTTATATCGATAATCACACCGGCATACTGGCTGCAATACCGATCAGTAATCTGATATAGAGCGTGAATTGTCAACGATAATTAGTCGTTATACTTTGGCAAATCGATATATCGACCTCTTCAGACCGGCATACCGGTCACAGAAAAAATATTTGGGGTAGTTTGCACCTTACTATATATTGAGTCCCAAATTTATTTTTGCCTAGTTTTTATATCTTAAAATATTTTCTTGTAAGGCAAAAATAGAGAGTTTACAAAACCTCCATCATCATACACTTTCATACTTAAGGTCACTACTAAAAAGTACCCAAGTTGTTCATTAAATCTTCATTATCAAATATTGAGGTGTTGAAATCCATTTGTGAGTGAGTATACTCAAAAGGGTGGATTGTAAATGTTTGTGAATAAGCATAGAAACAAAACTCATTGTAAATGTTTTAAGAGTGAACCTAGGGATAAAACTTTTATGTAAATATTTGGAGTGAACCTAGGGGACAACTCTTGGTTGCGGGTGAGCCATGGAAAACTTGGTGTAAGTTGTAGATTCAACTCAGTGAAAATTGTCAAGCGCGACATGGGGGAGTGAACGTAGGCATTGTTGGCCGAATCACTATAAATCACCAGTGTCAATTTCTCTAACTCCATCTCTTTACTTTATCGCAAGCTTAATATTATTTTTCCATATTCCTTAGCATAGCTTGTGATTGAGAAATTGATTAATAAGCTTAATTGGTAAAGCTACATGCTTAGTAGCATAAAATCGGTAAGAATTTTCAATTTCGAATATTTAGGTCATTACTCAATTCACCTCCTCTTGGGTATATATTGTTGTTTGTTGTGTACGTATAGGAAATTTCAGTTGGTATCAGAGTGAGGTATTCTCAATAAAGACTTAATCGTCCGAGAATCGATCATGGCTTATATAAGAAACTCATCAAATCTTGTGGATTTTCAACCACTAGACCTCCATTCTACACCAAAACTGACTATAACTATTGGAAGATGAGGATGTTAAACTACGTTATTGCCGTTGATGTGCAATATTTCAAAGTGATTATACAAGGTACAATAATACTAATGGAAAAGGATAACAATGGTATGGAGATTCTTAAGCCACATTTTGAATGGACCAATGAGGAATACATGCAAGCCTCCTTAAATGCTAAGACACTTAACCATTTTCTCTGTGCAATTGATCGAAATCAAATTAACAAGCTTTCGTAGTTTGAAAATTCATATGAATTATAGAATTCTTTGGAAATGGTAAATGGGGGGACAAGCCAAGTGAATGAGTCAAAGATCAACCGATTCATGTGTGAGTTAGATAACTTTAAAATGGAAATCGGTGAAGAAATTAATCATATGATTTCTAGGTTCACAATGATTATGAATCAACTTAGTGCTCTAGGGAAAAACATTGATTCTAGTGATTGATTGAAGAAAATTATTAGGTCACTCCTTCAAGAATATATGATATGCACTTCCTCCATTAACAAATAATATCAACATTTTGAAACTGGATGATTTAGTAGGAAAATTATTGGAAAATAAGATGGAGCTCAAGATGGACCTGAGGGAAGAAGAAGAAAAGAATAAAAAGAATTAGCCCTTAAGTCATTTGTTAAAAAAAGGATGATACTAGCTCAAGTGACGAAAAATAAGATGGTGATGATGAGTTGGCATATTTGACCTAGAAATTCAAGAAATTCCTCAAATCCGAAAAGTCTAAAAGAAAATATCGGATTATTTGCTATGAGTGTGAAAAGTCTTGGCCGCGGAAGCACATGAAAGACAAGATTATTCGCTTTGAGTGTGAAAAGTTGGGTCACGTAGTTGCCGATTACCCAAAGAGGAATTCAAAGGAAAATTCAAGAAGAAAGCAATGAATGTTAGGGATATGCCCTATACCTAACTTGTAGATGGGCTATATGTACATGTATTTGTAATATTTTCATTAATTAATAAAATGACAATCTTTATTATACGTGTCTTACATAAATTATATGAATCATCAAACACTATGATAAAGCCATTGGATTAATAAGATGATGGCTTCCACGCCTTATGAGAATAATTACTCTCAAACGTTCCTAGTCATAGTTTTGTGAATAATCTGGGCGTTCACAAAGCGAAGAGACTAACATGATGATATGATCCGCCCTTAAGTGGGGTAGCTGATCTAATAGGCTACTAGCGGAGATCCATCCGTTTGGTGTATCATAAGGATGCATGAGTTGCTCGTGTCCATCAAACTGACCGCCCAAAGTTTTCACATGGAGTGCTTATCCCATGTGTCTGTGAGAACTTTCATGTATCGATTGTATGACTAGTCCTTAGACTTGAGGTCTTTACAATCTTATGTATAGATCAAATAACTTTGACATTCTCCTTCCCCGGTTCAAAAGATTCGATCATAAGGGTATGATTGGGTCATTTGTTGAAACACATGAAGTTTGTAAATATATAACAGAGAATCGCCACTCTCTCGGATAATATTTTCTTATAAGAGTAGTATTCCAGTTTGCGGGTTGATATGTGTGATCAGTGCTTGAGACTGTGGCCGCAGCGGAAGAATCATGTGAGATTCTTGGGTTAGCATGATTCATGACACTATCAACATCATACCTTTGACTATATGGGTAGACACTTTCCATACCCTAGTTCAAACGGTGGGGATACAGTGAGGTGATGGACCGTATCATATGTAAATCACATACTGAATGGGTATATATATCTTTCCTTCTCATTTGGGGGACTTGGTATGTTGCTAGATGTCAACCTTGGTAATTGAAATCGAACGACCATCTGATCAGAGAATAATTTATGTTCGAATAAATTATGACGATTCATTCCATGTCCAACTTGAGGGGAACCCAAAAGGTCACACACAACAAAATCGAAATCAATGGTTAATAAGGCACAGTACAAATTTAACAACATATATGATTGCTGTAGAAATTGTTCATAAATGGTTCAATCTGTTTAATTATTGAACAAATCATTTATGAGGTTCCATATTGGCTTAGGGATTGGTGAATGACGAGAGGGGCACTTTGGAAATTGGAATGAAAAAAAAACGTGAATAGTAATTTTTTTTATTTGTTATTTGTTTTGAATTCCAATTCGGCCCAAACTATTATTAGGGTTTTATAATCTCATTAAACCACTAAATTAAGATCCAATGGCTAAGATTAAATTATCATTTATCCCACATCAGATTCTTAATTAATTTTGTTATCTTTGGAGCACCTATATAAACCCAATAAATTCTTTTCAAATTTTTGCACCAAACCTTTCATATATTGGGTTTATATAAGTGAGCAACTCTAAAGTTTAAGAGTAAGCCACATATTTTGAGGATCCTTAAGTCTAATTGACTAGAGGAACCTCGAGTTAAAAGTTTTGAGGTATTTGCCTAGGCTAGCACCAAGGGTACCCGTGCACTCAAGGCGTAGTCTTGCCATTGAGTTTTGGCTTTGGTGTGTGTATCTTTGGAGGCCACACACTTGGGTGGCTCTTTGGAACATAGAAGAGCTTGATGAGTTCGAGAAAAGCTTGTAGATTGGAGAGAGGACTAGAAGAGTCTTCGGTTCAAGTAAGTCTTTTTCTTTCTTTATTTTAATTATAGTTCTTATGATAGTTAACATGTTTAAGTTTATGTTCTTTGCATATTTTATGAGTTTTTATACTTAGAATATATAGTAACATGCCTAGGCTTGTAGAATAATCAATACAAAATGGGTTTTGGGCAAAGGGATAGCGGTATCATAATTTAATTTATTTAATTTTCCGCTGCGCACTCGCGGCCGCTTTCTAATAGTGGTATCAGAGCGCCATTTTTGTTTTGATTAGTTCTCTCTCATTTGAACTCGAAATTGGGTGTGTAAAAGCTCGTTGGAAAGCTAACACCCTGAACGTAATTTTAGGCACAAGTTTTACATGATTTGGTTAAGATTTGTATTGTGAAATTACATTTAAAGTTCACTCATCTGTAGAAAAATGTGAATAGTAAGTTTATTTGAATAAAATAAAATGCAATATCATAATGAAATATTAATCAAAGTTATTTAATGCCTAAAATAATTCCAACATATTAAAACTCATATGCTTGATGATTCTATGTATGATTAGATATCATACAACTAGTATTGAATTTGCAATTTCATATAGATACTTAGCTTTACACGCTTTCAAATTATTTCGTCAAAATTATTTTATTAGTTGGACTAATACAATGTTATTTTTCTTGTAACAGTTAGATTGTACCCAAATATCATTGACTAGATAGTTGGACTATCGTAGTCAAGATGATTGGAAAGGGAAATGTCCGAGACATTATCATGGGCGAAAATATCTTCAAGGGCACGAACTTTGCCGATTGGGAAATGAATCTAAGGATAGTCCTTGGAGCCGAGAGGCTGCTATACACTATACAGAGACCTCTTGGGCCTAAGCCCAAACCTGATGAGCTACTTGGGCTGGAGCTTTGGAAGACTCACAGCGATGATTGCGATATTGCTCAGTCTATTATGCTTGCTTCTATGACTCAGCATTTCCGTCAACAAAACATAGACTTGGATCCCTATAACATGTTGGCGAGGTTGCACGATCTTCACCGATCTAACCGAAGGTCGCAGAGATATGAGTTAGTAAAGAATCTCTTCCGTTCACGTATGTCAGAAGGCATGTCTATTGAGTCCCATGTGGCACAGATTATTGCTGACTTAGATGAGCTGGCTGAGATGGGGATAGTCTTTGAGGCTGAGATTACCATAGATATGGTCTTGTAATCTCTCCCCGACACTTGGAGACAGTTCATCATAAACTATAATTTGATGAACACTGATGATACTCTTGGAGACTTATTGTCAATTCTCAAGGAAGTCGAGAAAGAGCTGCTTAAGGGCAACAAGCGCGAGGCGCACTTTGCTTCGACATCTCAGACACCGAGGGCTAGGCTCAAGGAGACTGGAGGTGTAAAGAAGAAGAAGCATAAAAGAAAGGGCAATGAAAAATCGTCAAAGGCTTCTGGGAAGCCTAAGGATAAATCTCAGGATGTTTGCCTCCAGTGCGGCAAGCGGGGTCACTGGAAGCGTGACTGCCGCGAGTACAAGGCGCTCCAGAAGGAGATTAAAGCGGGCAAGGCACCGGCTTCAGGTATGTTTGTTATTGAAATAAACATGACTACTTTTAGTTTTAAAAATTGGATTTTTGATTCTGGTTGTGGTACTCACGTATGTACTGATGTGCAGGATCTGCAGATTAATAGGAGACTGACCTCAGGGGAGATTGATCTACGCATCGGAAATGGGGCGTAATTTCTCCGTAATTTCTCCTAGATTAATTTTCTCTCTCATCTAATTAATCCCAGATTGATTATGTTCGAGTCATACGTCATCGGTGAATCTTCGGGAAGTGACCCATGAGATCCCTGGATATGTTGGCAAAAAATCTGATCGTCGGACAATTCGAACACGTACGTACCTAGTACTACATTTTTACCGATTTACGAGACATGGTTGGCTTCTAGCAAAGTGCCGTGCCTACCCAATTCTCCAAAAATATTCTTAAAGGAATATATAAACTATATCAGGTGTAGTATACATAGTATTGTGTATTACGATCCAGTATCAGATGTCACATACAAGGCCTGTGGCTGGAATTGTGTATGCCCCGTATGAAGCATATATCGGATCTCGGGTAACTAGTCTCTATAATCGGATAAACATGACCTAGTCATATTATCCCGATAGCTGCAGCATATAACAGTACCAGTTCCTTATCCCACGTGACCATCATCTTCATATAACTGAAGTGATACTTCCATCTTGACATCACACCCAATACACTACGATTCTTAATATACCCAGAAGAGGCGTACACAGAACCTATTAAAGCCTTGGACGACCAAAACCAAAGTATATTGATTGTCGAAAGTATTAGCGATGTAAGTCTCAGGTTAAGACCAAATATACCTACCCTGATTCGGAGTTCCATAGACACATAGTGATACTACCAATGGAATTCCGAGGGGTCTATCCAGAGCGAAGATGTTTCCGTACTATCGGTAAACACAACCTCCTATTACACTTGCATAAGTATCCAATACTTAAATATATGATAATTATACCATTATGCTCCCACAACGCGCACAAGTGCAATACTAGTCTATTCCGCATTATCGAAGTCTAATCTCGATAATACTACGACTAGGGATATTTTAATGATTAAACCTTAGTGGATTAATACTGTCTCATATCTAATTAATCCGGAACTAATCATATGGACTTTTATCATTTATATATCCCGGTAATCCAATTACAAATGATAAAAGAGCAATTTCCTTTGTCACATAGTTAATTTGTACAACAACACCATGTTCTGTACAAATAGTGATGCTATGGGTCATAATTGTCCAACAATCTCCTACTTGGCCTATAACCAATCACTCAAGTGTTCTGCACTTGAACTATGTACGGGTCACTCAAACTTCTGCTGAGAAACAGCTTTCGCCAGCGGATTTGCAAAGTTATCATCTGATGCGATTTATACGATCATCACATCGCCACGATGCATGATCCGAAAGAATCAGATGAATAGTTGAAGTTTATACTTGGATCGTTGATGAGACCATTGATTCTTTAGCCTGTGCTGAAGCCTAGCTCAGCCGCTAACAGAACTACACCTAATCTAATTAGGATTATATAGATCCAAAGTGCTTCTATTGCTGCCTCAGCTGCAGCAATATTCCGCTTTTGTTGTTTATTCGGCAATAGTATCTTGCTTGGAAGATTTCCAGCTCACTGTTCCATTATTCTAACTATATAGTACCTTTTGTTACGACTTATAGTCGTTTTTTTCGGTTAGGAAACTTACAATGGTGAACCCAGTCACTTCAAGTTTTCCTTTTCCATAGCTTAAGAAAGCATCCTTAGTTCATCTAAGATACTTAAGGATGTTCTTAACATCAATCCAGTGACTATCACTTGGATTGGCATGATTGTGACTCCATATGCTCAAAGCATATGAGACACCAGGTCGCGTATATCTTTCAAATGTACGAGTTCTCGGAGAGTGCCAACAACTTTTAGATCTATCCCAGTAGATCTTTATTCCTAGAATAAATGTTGTCTCTCCCAAGTAGTCTACGGAGAATTTTCATAAAAGCCAAGCTTTCACCGATCGTATTATGGGAATGTCATTTCCAAGAAATGATATATCATCATTATTTAGGATAATCACTTGCAGTGCGCTCTCACTAACCTCCTTATATATACAAGAATCATTTTCGTTTTGAATTAAATCATATACCATTATGATTACATCAAAACGATAGTTCCAAGAACACAATGTTTGCTTCAATCCATAAATGGATCGAAATAACTTGCAAATCTTGTTTGCTCATTTTGGTACAACAAAACCGTTAGGATGTTGTAAACATCCTCCAAAAGGTTTCCGTTTAAGGAAAGTGATTTTGACGTTCAGCTGCCATATTTCATAAATGAAACATGCAGCATTAGCAAACATTATCCAAATGGATTTAATCATGGCAACGAGTAAAATGTTTCATCGTAATCGACACAATGTTGATAACAATACCTTTTTGCTACAAGTCTGGCTTTGTACATTTGTATGTTGCCATCCATGTTTGTCTTCCTTGAAGAATCATATAGTACCAATAGGAATAATGCCTTCCCGTACATCAACCAGTATCCATACTTGGTTGGTATACATGGAATCCATTTCGGATTTCATGGCACTTTGCCATATAGGGAGTCGATACCTTGTATCACTTCCTTATACGTAGTCGGTTTGTCTTCCTCAATAAGTTTGACTTCTTCATGAGGTGAGATCAGAAACCCATACCTCTCAGGTTGTTTTTTGACTCTCTCCGACTTACGCGGTTCATGTATATTCGAAGATTGTGGTACAATTTCATCCTTGATGAACTGTTTGTGTTCCATTAAGTAATCGGTACCTGGAACAGTATTACTCCGATTTTCATCGAGTCTTACTTTCCTCCCACTTACCACTGCATATAGGTATTCCTTTTAGGAAAACCGCATGGCGAGCAACAATTACATTGTTCTCTTGTGAGTTGTTTAAGTACTATACTTTGGTTACCCTAGGATAACCTACAAATATGCACTTATCCGATTTGGGTTATAGTTTGTTATCATCCAAACTTATGCCTAGCATTCCCAAATCTTCAGGAATGAGAAAACCCGGTTTCTTTCCTGTTCATATCTAATATGAAGTCTGTCAAACAGATTTTCATGGAACCTTATTCAAAATAAGTATTGCACTATTTGATGCATATCCTTAGAAGGAAAATGGTAGCTCAGAGTGACTCATCATTAACCTTACTATGTCCAACAAAATTCGGTTTGTCTAATATACATGTATCATTAAATCAGATTCACTTTCGATCTAATCGTAATCAGATATCTAATCGCAATTAGATCGAATAAGCGTATAAAAGACAAGGGTGCTACCATTATTGAACGAAAAGACATAGTGGTCTGAAAGGTTCAAGGACAATACAATATAGCATACCCACTTACTAAGGCCTTACCTCCTAAGTTATTTGATAAATATGTGGAGGAGATGAGACTTCGGTATGATCCAGATTGACACTAAGCAAGTGGGAGTTTGTTGGAGTTGGTGCTTGGAACGCAAATCTGAATAATGTATTGTACATTATATTTTATTATTTACTAATAAAATAACTACTTTTTCATTTCAAACCTTATTAATGGTAATGCCATTGTGCATATTAGATTGATATATAAATATGTTAAGAATGACATCAACCTTAGAATAGTCACGTAGTAATACTGGACACTTGATGGTCAAACATTGAGATATTATTACTATTATAAACTGTTCTTAAAGTAAATATTCATAGTCATTGGTTTTGGAATACGATTGAATTCCTATAACCTAGAAGACTAGCACATGTCGCATATTGGAATTAGAGTTCCAATGATTTAACCTAATGTACCATGAGTAAGGGAAGTTCGTATAGACATGTGGGTATTTGTTGGAGCGGGTACTGAATGACTCACAAGTGATTCCTAATAGTTGAAAGTACACACCACCGTCAAATAGGAATCTCCTCGAATCGAGTAGCATAAGTGATCATTTCACTATAGGATAACATTGATTTTGTGTGTGATCCTCCACACTTTGATGCCATATATGTTGAGACTTTTTATGGTCTGACCGTAAGATGTTAGTTAGGTGTGGACTGATGCACTCGTTAATAGAGTGCATATCAAGATAGGATCCGTCAGACAGTATGTGTACCATAAGAGGTTTAGATATCCATGTGAGTTAGTCATGATTCTTAAGACTTGGCCAAAGCTGATCACCTAATAGTTGGAAGTACAAACCACCGTCAATAGAAATCTTTCGAATCGAGTAGAATATGTGATCCTTTAACTATAGGATAACATTGATTTTGTGTGTGATCCTTCACACTTTGATGCCATATATGTCAGAGACATTTCATGGTCTGATGGCAAGATGTATGTTGGGTGTGGACCGATGCACTCGTTAATCTAGTGTGTATCAAGATATGATCATTCGGCCCGTATGTGTACCATAAGGGGTTTAGGTGTCCATATGAGTAAGTCACGATTCTTAAGACTTTGGCCAAAGCCGATCATCTCGGGTGGATCGCATATATCAAAATGGTGTTCTTATTAGTTGTAAAGAATCGTGGACACGTCGACATGAGATGTGCGCCTCGGAAACTTGACGGTATAATCTATGTTTCATAAACACAACTTGGATAGCCTACGACGGAGGGATCGTTAAACATTTGTGATGACCTCGACTTGTATAGTTTAGAAATATCGTTCGTGTTCTTCGCGAATTCGGAGGTGGCCGAATTGTGTACATATAAGCTAGGCATATATGACGAACGTGTCTGGACTTAGTGAGTCCCACAATATGAAGTGTACTCATTGAGCAGTTGGGTAGCCAATACTGTTTGATAATAATAATATTTGATATTATAATTATCAATTAAAATAATTAAATGTTACTGGATAACATTAATTATTTATTTTGGCCCAACTAGATTAATTGAATTAATCCAAAATCACAAAAGGCTTTTTTTTATAATTTCATAAATATCTCTACCATTGGAGGATATTTTGGTAATTACAACTGTGCAATAATAGGTGTATATGTCTTGATTTAATTGGATTTAATCAAAGTGGTAGATAATGGACTAATCCATTTGTTAAACTTTGTCTTGATTTAATTGGATTAAATCAAAGTGGTAGACAAAAATGATTAGTCACACCTAATTATACATATTTGGGCAAATTGGATTAAGCTCACTTAAATTTGATTAAAACTGTTATTAATTAAAAATTACATAATTTATGTTATAAAAGGCAAGCTTGAGCAAGTTTTTAATTAAGCTTGAGCTTAAGAAAGTTAAGCTTGTGAAAAATAAATCAAGCAAGATTTAGAAATATTAGCGTAAGTAAAATAAGTATTTAGAGAAACTTTGAAAGTTCTCTATAACATTTCAACAAGGAGAAATCAAGATTTGATCTTGGAATCAAGCTTGCCAGGTTTGGAGTCAAGATTTGATCTTGGAGTCAACTTGCTAACTTGGAAGTTCTCTACAATATTTCAACAAGGAGAAGAAGATTGGATCTTGGAATCAAGCTAACTAGGTAAGTTTAATCTTCTCTAAAGCTATGTTTTTTCATTAGTGAGTTATCATTAATGAAATATATAGTGATGTATTATCTATTGGATACATAATAACATAGCTTAATGTTGAAATTAGGCTAATAAATTAAGTATGGATGTTTTGGAAGCATAAACACAATATACTTATGATTTGGTCAAAATATTTATGTTGGACATAAACATAAAAATTATAGTTTGGAACTCTAGATGATAATTTGGAGTTATGGATACCATTCTAGAATCATTTGATCACCTTTGAGTGACCTATAATTATTCACGACTCATTTCATTGTGGGATTCTATTTTGGTTTGTATTTTGATTCAAAGAAATATATATATATATATATATATATATATATATATATATATATATTTCGAATATATAAATATTTGTTATAAAATATTTGTTGAAGTTGGTTTTGAAATTAAAATTATTTTTGGGTGTTTTAGAAAATGTATAAATTTTCAAAGAATTTTTTAAAAATAATCTGAAAATACCCGAGAGCGCAAGCAGCTGCGCATTCTTGCACAGCATAGGTAAGCTGCTTGCTTACGCAAGCAAGCTCCGTATGCATGGGTAGCATGCGCAAGCTGCTTGCTTGCACAACATGCGTAAGTGGGCGCTGTTGGGTTTTCTAGGTCAAACCAAGATCAAATTAAGCGATGAAATGTGAGAATACAACAAAGTAAAGTAGCGGAAAATACTCACTTTGATCGGCTTTTGGATGCGATGAACACAAAAATTTCTTCATGAGTCTCTCGGCTGCTCCTTGTGTTGATATTCAAGCTCTAAGCTTTAAGTGTTGATTCCATACTCATAGATGGGTTTCCGTATCACCTTTGAATGATCTCTTTATGTGCTAGCATTGGAAAATTTTTGCAACAAAAATTTCCCTATTACTTGTTACAACTCTCGGCATTTGAGAGATGGAGAGAAAATGGCACAATGCCGAGTGAGGGAGAGAGAGAGAGAAAGGAAGTGTGTTGGTTATTTTGTGTATTTGGTTTCCAAAATTCAAATATCATTGTGAAAAAGTGTAGTTAGTAAAATGTCCATCACAAGTCTAACTTGTGTAAGCAACAAGTTACCAAAATAAAGCTCACTAACTTCCATCACCTTAAGCAAATAAAGTGACATGTGATGTGACATGTGGGCCCCACTTGATTCAAAATCTGAGTGGGCCCGCAACACATCCCGGGCTCGGGTTCGCTAATTCCGAATTAACGCATTTTCATTGCGA